>JANIWN010000009.1:0-239969 GCA_030555635.1 Sugiyamaella neomexicana
GTGGGTGGATGCTATACGAAGGAGAGGGAAACGCGGGGGGGAAGTGCGTGCGGGCGGGGGGGTCGGGGGGGGGGGGGGGGGGGGGGGGGGGGGGGGGGGGGGTGACAGTTTCGGTGGTGGTGGTGGTGGTGAAACTGGCGGTGGCGGTAGCAATAGCATGGAAGAGTGAAATCGTCTCTGCAAGAGCGGTGGCAGATAACAGAGTAGCAGTCGACATTCATGTTCGGTTCAGTTGCGCAAGCAATGTTGGCAGTGTAGATTGGCCTGGCGCAGCAGTTTTGCTATTATGTGGCTATTATTACCTCCTGTCAATGCCCCTGTGCAATTTGCAGTGAGATCAACTCTTGGCTGGTTGTTTTGATCGCCGATGCTCTCCCTGCCTGTCGAGGAATGCAAAATAGCGTGAGTTGCGCGTAGGCGGCTGGAGAACGCGAGGCTGACCAAATACCTACAGTATTTAATGGTTGAACGCCTTTCATTGTTGGCTGGGTGATTAAATTGCTTCTACTAGTAGTGTCACGACTGGGAAATCAAACTGTAAATATAAACAGTAGTACGTGTAAACGGTATTAACAAACTAGTGGTAGGGTAACTATAATCTCGCGATAGATTTGGCCTTTAGATTCGTCGTTATTAGCCTAGGTTTATGGTATAGGTATAGTTTAATTTGTATGTTGATTCTGTCGGAACATTCAATTGACTGGTTTCTTTTGGTTGTTCTCTTTCCTCTACTCTATCTTATCTCCTTTCTAACTCATCATATACTTACAAGGAATGGAAAGCAGTCGATATCAATATTTTATAAGGAGTGTAAGTCGCGAGTACTTTTGAATATTATATTCGCGTAATAAAAAAAGTCGACCGTATACTGTTCTATAACAACAAAATCAAAAACCAGTTGATTCTATTCGATATGAGATTTTTTTTAAGTTACGTGACCACAAATCTCGACGTCGAGAGATCGTTTTACTTTTATATCTGTTTGCCCATTCAGCGTTGTACGGCAGGAACAAAAAATAAATTAAAAACTTGAAAAACCTTTTAAAAGGTAAGCTTGGGTCAACCATTTCCAGATTGGCGTTTCTTTTTGTTTGTCGTTGCCGAAGCTACTTCTTCTGGACGCCGTTGAATCATGGACTCTTCTGCACCTGCGAGTGAGCGGCTCCAGGCTTGTGACATAGAGAGCTGGTCTGTCTACAATCCAGGCCAGACCATATCTTATTTGCTGGCTGGAGAAACCATTTCCAACACTGCCATATTATCGCCACCTTTCTCTAGAATTTCTTGCTCTTTTTATCTCTTCATCCATCAGTTACTTCAGTACCATATACTTTTTACAAATTGATATTTCTTTTTCATATTTTTTCCAGTAAATGAAAATCTGCTGTGCGGCGCAACCGTCTTTCATGTCCGTTTGGTGTATGCTAGGAAGATTTGCGGTCATATTTTGTCGAATAAGCGAAAACCGGAGAAATCACCATCGATAAAAAGGTAAGCAGAGCCGAACAGATTGCAAAAAAAAAAGAGTGATAAGCTCAAAAGAAAAGTAGGTAATCCAGGCCTTGCCACAGCATTAGGTTGGAGATACTACTTGACTGACTAGTAGACTTACTAGTAGACCGACTAGCAGACCCTAGGAACTACCCCCGCCGGGCTCTATTGATTATGAACCAGTAACTTCCGTTGACCTTTTACCTATGCAAATAGCATTGGCTGTTTCCTACCAGGTTACAGTTGTCACTCATTATCTTGACAATATGATTGGCTGCAAATAAGACAGGCATATCAAAATACCTCCAACTGGCGTTCATGATTTTCCACCAATCTTGAGATACTGAGACAGTCTGGCTGGCCAGTGGGGCAGTGGGGCGGTTCTGTATAGTGGGCCAGTCTGCTGTACTGTGGTATTCAAGCAGGTGCTGCAGTGGCTGTTTCATGATAAAATATCACCTTGAAGTTGCTTTTGAATATTTAATGGTACTATCCTCGCTGAAACCGTTATACAGCTGTAGCGCCGAATCGAATAGATTGTCAGCATATGGCTGCAATGTACATTAAGGCCTAGAGTAGTAAACATGGGCTTGATTTTTGACGGTCGCAAATTGTCAAGAAAAGCGACTTTTAACTTGAAGTACACTACAAACAAACTTATGGCTATTTTGATTGCGGTTGTAAACAATTGGTCTTTTTATTTACAGTGGACCATTCATCCAGAATGCTGGCAAATGCATGCACAAGAAATGCAGCAGTTGCTCCTCTGCAGAATCAAGTTCAACGGTTGATTGATGGACAGATTGGCTTGGATTATTAGACGAGTGTCACGGGTGTTACGAATGTCACGAGTGTCACAAATGTGAACTGGACGTGTAACTGACCTACCATTATCAACTACAAGAATCAGAAATACAGCTATTACCACTATCACTCTTACTATTACTATTACTATCTCTGTCACCATACAATGATTACAGCTATTATCCTCGCTGTTCTTTCTGTTCTTCATACCCACTCAAAATTACGTCAACTCCAACTGTTGCCCACGCTACGACTTCTACGCTCGTGTGAATGATTGATTACATCACTCACCTGAGACCGAGTAATTTTCTCTCCTGGCCGTTTTGGGATCCTAAATATCCGGTTACGGTTTCCTTTTCGTTTTCTTTCTATTTCCTTGCCAGTTTCGAACGAGCCGCTAGGTTGCCGAGACCTACCACTGATTTTACTGCTCTGTACCCTAATCTATGTTAAAAAAGGACATAAAGTTACGTCTGACGATACAGATGGAGATAGATCTACCGAATGTCTCAGGTTCGGTGAAAAATTCCAAGAGGTAGTAATTGATTGCGAAGATACAAAAAAAAACAAAAAAAGAGGCTGAAAAAGACTTGTCAAGATTCACTTGGAAACTGAATTCGGACTATGCTTGGAAATGGTTGTCCGAATAGCGGAAATTGAAGCGTACTATAATTGCTGTTCTTTACGTGGCTGTTCCCTAGGTAAGCTGTTTTTCTATCACCCATTTTACATATGCAGACTTCAAGTATCCATCAAGTCAGGAATAGGTGCGGTTCAACGCACGTACATGCTCTGTAGGAGCCTATGTTTCAGGTCACTGAAAAATAAATGATAAATGATAAATGACTACTTGACACTATACACAAAGATGGCAGATGCAAGTGGGTCCCCTCATGCCATACTTGCACGAAGCTTATTATTACCCCTGCGTTTGAGAATAACAGATATCAATGTCTTAAATAAAAATACATTTAAAAAGGCCATCCCACAGGCTTGGGCCAATTGTTAGGGAACTGTTTGTGACAGTTCCATCCAAGAGGAGCAGGCCATATAGGCTCGGAAACGCCTCCAGCAGGAGTAGCACAGTGAGATGGGGTGGGGATAGGAATAGAAGAATCAACAAGGTATCCAGGAGCAGACTTGTTGTTGTAAAGATTGGTAGTATCAACCCATTTGTTTCTATAACCGGTCTTCTGAGCAATGATTTCAAATACATTGGCACCACAATCACCTCGACCAAGAGAAGGAAGATTCCAGTTGGCCTGAACTGACGAAAGCAAAGAGTAATGGTCATAGAAAGTGTCATCCTGAGTACCCTTTAGATGCTCTGGAATATCACCAAGAAGAACTGCATACACCTGGTTTTTGTCCGCATACGTCTCGTTTTCATCAAAAGTAAGAACAACTAATGTGTCTTTGGTAAAGTATTCGTTAGCAAGCAAAGGCTTCAAGAAGTTATAAGACCAGGTGCCGGCAGTAACAATGTTAGAATCATGACCATCACTAGTCATGTTGGGAGTAACAAATGACCATTGAGGAAGGGCCTTGGCATTCAAGTCAACGTAGAATTCAGTGGTGTTCTTCAAGTTAGCCAACCGATTGGGATTGAGATAGACAGAGTCATAAAAAATAAGAGGATTGTGTTTACGGACATAATCATTAGCATGAGTCTGTTGGTTGAGGTACTGGTAACCTGCATAACCGGTGTAAGGCATATCTTCTTGATATTCAGCCCAGGTAATATTTCTGGACTCCAGCAGGTCAACAATAGTTGACACATTTTGAGGAAGTCTTTCAAAATTATCATCACCCAAACCAAAATAGTCACCACCAGCAGAAGCCATGTAGTTAGGCTCAGAAGTATGAGTCAAAGAATAGTAATTAGTGAGCAGGATACCTTCCTTTGTGAGTTCGGAGAGATGTGACTCTCCGACTGCTTTGTCGTAATCAGTGTTCTCGAGCCAGATGAAAACTACTCGATTAAAAGCACGACCTGGCACATACTTGGCGCCCTTATAGTTATTTGTAACAGCTGTGGCAGCAGCAGCAGTGACTTCAGCATTTGAAGGCTGAATAGTACTGAAGGTAGGTCTAACTCCAGCAGCAACCACAGAGGCGCAAGCGACAGAAGTCGCAATGGTAGAGAACAACTTCATCTTTTCCTCTAAGTACGGTACAAATACAGATGAAAATATGAACCAGATAAAAGACATATTGAGGGGATCTTCAGCTCATTTATATATACACCGTATGGTAGCAATCCCCTCTCCCGCTCCCCTCTAGTTGTAAACACTCAAGTCTGAAGTCCGAGCCGTACTGAGCTAGCTAAATGTGTTAGGCATCCGATGTACCTGGCAGATCCACTAAACGTTTTTTTTTACAAGCTTGTTTGCTTGAGCTTGGAACCGGCCATTTCGTTTGGGAACTGAGCACGTGTGAAATGATCTTCACAGAGACAAACTGTTTGTTTGGTAACAACAGCTATCACGGAATACCCCAACTTCTTCTTCCGATAGCAATTGACTACTACTCTCTGTCAATTCAGAGTTTGTGCGACGCTACGAAAACTGTTTAAAGCTAATTCTTTTCCATACCAACCTCTCCCTTTACACGTGGAAGCACCGACATAAACAAGAGGTTCCTGACATGTATATTATAATATCATATAAACGGCATCATATCAAGTGGAGTTCTAAAAAAGTAATGAGAAAGGGGAGTCGTTCATTATGCATCTAAGCGTGCAGACATTAATTAGTGACTTCTTATTGGATTGTTCCTGAAGCCAAGCATTTGGGCATACCCGTTGATCGTTTAGCAATGGGCTGGCTGCGGGTGAAGCAACAACAATCGGTAGAGAATTGGAGATGATGGACTAGAGCTGAAAGTTTGAATGGTCGAGCGGCGATAATGTCCCGTACCTACAACGCCTTGACAATAATATCTGCTTCTTACTCAGGCACATTCTTTGCTAAGACGAGTTTTTAGCCTGCATAACAAGATAAATACTTGAGCATTGATCAACCTACTGGCATTACAGAATTGTAAGATGGCAATACACGTGAAGGATCTTGCCGACGGTACTGGTGGATCATGTCGGGGTTGACGGACTCCGTGCAATTGACATGACCGCTAACGGAGAAGACCTCCGGAGTCTACTTTAGAACCGGTGTGAATGACATGTGAAGGACGTGAAAACCCGAGTGCACTGAATAAATCTCTTGAAGTTAATATTCTTACTTTCCATATCAGATCTATGGCCAATTTATATATACATATATGTTTCATTAGCTGCTACTAGATTGGTCTTGCTGTCATCCGATCCACGCTCTCCATTTATGTCCTTAAGGCACTTTTGACTAGGCATAGGAATGATAAATGCTTAACAGCCTTTTATTCTTTATCTTCGATATTTGAATCCTCACGCCCTCCTTCGTTTCCAACCTCAGTTCCAATCTCCAACGATGGTGCTGAATCCTTAATGTATATAGTCTGGGGAAATCCAGCCGTGCCCTGCCAGTAAGCACGGGAATGAATGGCGTAAATGTGAGACCGAGAAATTCGGACCAGCAAAACCAATAAGAACACTTTACAGAGAGAACAATCAATATAAACACATCAGATTTTTCACTTTTGATTGTACAGATTTCACATCAATTGTAAATCACTCGCATAACAAGAAACCAAAAATGTCTGCCGAAGAACCCAGAATCCAAGAAATTGTTGACGATGTTCCTGAGGAACACGTTCATAACCATGACCATGACCATGATCATGATCACGACCACGACCACGACCACGATCACGACGAGGTTGCTACTGGAGCTGGTGTGACTGTTGTCTCTCGTGGCGAGAAAAAGGCTAGAAAGCTGATTCTCAAGCTCGGATTGGAGAAGATCGAGGGTATTAACCGTGTTGTGCTCAAGAGAACTCGTAATGCTGTTTTCATCATTGAGAGCCCTGAAGTTTACAAGAACCCATCGTCTGGTACCTACATTGTGTTTGGTGAGGCCAAGGTTGACAACCAGTCAGCCAACCTTGCTTCTCAGCTTGCCCAGCTTGCTGCTCAAGGCGGTGCTCCTGGCGCTGGTGCTGACGGTGCTGCCGCTCCTGCTGCCACTGGAGCTGCCCCTGGTGCCAAAGACCCAGCTGCTATCCAGGCTGATCTCGCAGCTGCTGTTAATGACATCTCTTTGAAGGAGAAGGCACCTGCTGAGCCCGAAGTCGCTGATGAAGACGTTGACACTACTGGCATCAATGAAGACGATATCCGTATTGTACAAGAACAGGCCAACACTACTAGAGCCAAGGCTGTTGCCGGTCTCAGAGCCAATGATCTGGATATTGTCAACACCATTATGGAGTTAACTTCTCAATAGTTTAGTTAATAAACGACTTTTGTATACTGTTGTGTTTAAACTTGAAACCTGGGCTCTGCCCTGTATCATTGTAAAAGGTCTCGTAAAGCATACAGCAACTATATTCCATTATAAATAACCAAAAAAAAAGAACAAACTGGAGAAATGCACTATATATCACTCTTGAACGGCAGCATATTTACGGGTCCATTCTTTGGCAGTGGCAATTGCCTTTGGTTCATCTTCTTTCCAGTTCTGTGCTACATCGTTGGCAAGGGGATCATCGGGGTTGGGTGCTCCAAGTAAAGCCTGGATGGAGAGTAGGATCGTTCGGATTTGAAGTGCAGGAGACCAGTTGGCTGGAAAAAAGCGGTTAACATTTGCAAGACAAGACATAAGGATAAAAAAACTCACATTTTAAAACATCGAGACAAATACGACCCAAACGGTCGATATTAGGATGGTAGATCTTTGTTAAGAATCTGATCTTTGGTGCTTCCACTAGAGTGCATGTTAGATAATTCATAATAGATGACTGATCTGGTTTGTTCCGTTGGTAACGCTTGTAATCTCACACAATCTCGACTTACTTGGATAATCTTCAGGAAGAAACAGCTCCAACTTGAATCGGCCTCCTTCATAAGGGCTCTGGCTAGGACCATCAACTGTGACATCAAAGTATCGCAAGTTGTCGTCATGTGGTTTGGCAGAGATTCCTGCGACCGGATCGGTCATGAGTCGTTCAGTCTCCTGAAATTCACGTTAGCAGCTATCCTAAAAGCCTTCCTCCTTGTTCATTCAGGGATCATTGCTCCTATTCTCTTGTCTCATTAGACGAAAAACTCATCTCTAGGAATACGCCTTTCAATCCCGGATTATCACCTACCTTAATAATTCTCTTTGGCAATGCAGAAGACATTATAGATATTCACAAAACAAACCTTGATTATCAATCAGTAGATTTCAAACGAAAGAATCAATTATTACTCGCTTGTATCCAAGCGAAGATGATGGTGGTGCTATGAAAGCACGAGAGAGACACTAGTAGAAGGGGCGGCACTCTCCGTATAGAGCATATTTCAGATATGTAAACGAATACAAGAATTGTAGATGCCTGATCTCAGATTCAGATTCTCACATGTTAAACTTCCATACTGGCTACTGGCTTTATACTGTCTACATACTGGCTAACCATTTAGCATACAATTTAATTTTGAAGTTGCAATGTCTCGGAATCCGACAGCCACAGGAAGAGCCATTGCCATCTTATTGGGATGCGTTTTGGGAGGAGCAGGGTCTCTATATATGTTTTCCGACTATCAGATCATCCAGCGACTCGATGATCCCAACGAAGTTGATGAAAACGGAAAACCTATACAGCGAAAATTCGGTGTTCGGTTTCGTCCTACACAACCATTGAAACTGAAGCCCGAGGCGGAGAAAAGGTATGCACAGCTACGAGAGGGCGCTTTACGAGCGCAGGCAGAGCTGCAACAAGAACAAGAGAAACAGTCGTCAAATAAAAAAGATTGATCTATTCTATTGCCTCCGGCGTTATTGAAAAAGATTTGTTTCTTCACTCGTTTTCGTTTCACAAATTGCATTTACAATAATACACAACACAACGATGACCATACACCAAATACATACAAGAAACACAACAACAACAATATAAAACTCTTAAACAAAAGATTGCTCATAACATCTAAGCAGAAGCCTCTTCGGCGGAAGCGGCCGCTTCTTCGCCACCTTCACTCTGAGACTCGAGGTACTTTTTGTAGGCCGAAAGAGCCTCTTCGACACGGGTCTTGAGTGAAGCATCATCTTCTGCAAGCGCCACAAGTTCAGCGTTGTCCATATCTAATAACATACCGGTAATCTTGCCAGCAAGCTCTGGATCTTGAATTCCCTCTTGAGCAATAATCTTGGGGTATAGAGCCTCACCAATGATCTGCTTTTGAGCTTCCTCAGGAACAGAAGCAACAACGGCAGCAAGAGATGGAGCTTCACCTTCCTTGGGAGGAAGTCCTTGTGGGGGAACACCTTGTGGAGGGATTCCTTGTGGGGGAATAGGTCCTCCACGGTGATTGTTATTGTTGTTTCTAGGACCACGGCCACCAGGGTAGTAAGGTCTGTTACCCTGAGGACCAGGCTGACCCTGAGGACCACCGGGATAAGCACCATTATAAATAGGGGGCATACCATAGCCAGGAACAATGGGTTGACCATTGGGACCGCCACGACCACCGGCAGCACCAGCCCATTGTCCTTGAGGAGGAGGAATCACTTGACCGTTAGGACCACGGGGACCAACAAGCAAGTGTGGAGGAGTATTATTAGGGAATGGAACTCCTCCACGAGCAACAGGAGGAATAAAAGCACCAGGCTGTTGAGCTCCAGGAGCATAGAAAAGAGGGTTGGGCAAGTATTGACCGGGCAACCCACCAGCCACAGCAGCCTGTTGTTGTAAACGAAGCTGGTTCTTGGCTTGGATCTGCTGCTGCAATTGCGAACGACGCACATCTTTACGCTGAGCAAGAGCAACGTAAAGAGGTTTACCAGCAAGCATATATTGGTTCATTTCAGCAACAGCCTTGGTAGCCTCCTCAGTAGACGAGAAACAAACAAAACCGAAACCCTTGGACTTGCCATTTTCATCAGTCATGACCTTGGCAGAAGTGATGGTACCATGGACAGAGAATACTTCACGTAACTTGTCGTCATCAACAGAATCGTCAAGATTCTTAATATACAAGTTGACACCTTGATATTTGCTGATTTTCTCAAGACGAGCAGCTTCATACTGTTTCTTGAGTTCTTCTTCACGCTCATACTTCTTTTGAGCACGGCCAACATACAGCTTCTTGCCAGAAGGAGTATCCGAGTCATTAAGCTCTTCGACAGCCTTAGAGGCAGCCTCATGAGTCTCGTAGTTAACAAATCCGAAACCACGCGACTTGCCTTCAGCATCAACTGCCAAAGAAGCAGATGTGATATCACCGTACTTGAGGAAAAGTTCTTCAAATTTCTCCTGAGTAGTATCGAGATCCAAATTCTTAACATAGATATTAGTGAAGTTGGCACGGAGTTGCTCAGTCTTGGATTGACGGTCTTGCTTGGCAATATGTCTACCAACAAATACCTTCTTATCGTTCAAGAGCATACCATCAACATGTTTGATGGCTGACTCAGCAGATTCCACATCCTCGTAATGAACAAATCCGTATCCCTTGGAGATTCCATGATCATCAGTGGCAATCTTACAAGACAAGATATTTCCAAAGGCAGAAAAGGTATCGTGAAGGGCCTTATTGTCAATAGCAGGGTCCAAGTTCTTGATGAAGATGTTACCAGCACCAGTACGACGAAGAGAAGGATCACGCTGAGACCACATAATACGACAAGCACGGCCCTTGATAGGAGCGTAGTTCAACTCTTCAAGAGCACGTTGACCATCTTGAGTATTGTGGTAGTTGATATAGGCATAACCAAGAGAACGTCTAGTCACGGCATCACGGCAGACACGAATCGACGCCACAGGTCCGATTTGATTGAACACTTCGAAAAGCATGGCCTCGGTGATCGAGGGATCAAGTTCACCAACATACAAAGAAGCAGAGTTGGCGGCGGCGGCAGCGTTGGCAGCAGCCTCGTCAACTTCTTCCTCAGGTTCAGCAGCAGCAGTGGTAGTAGTAGAAGCAGCAGGAGTAGTTTCCTCCTTAGATTCAGTAACAGGAGTTTCTTCCTTGACTTCGTCCTTGCTCTCGAGATTGAGCTTTTCAAGGGCCTTTTCGGCAGCAGTAACAGATGCGTCGGTAGACATTTTTACTGGGGTTGATTTTGGTTCTTGAGTTGGTGGTCGTTGTAGTTGTGTTGAACGAGGTCCTTGATTTCTTATTTATCTACAATACAATTGAGACAAATGATGGAACAAATCAAATCAAAAAAAAAAATAACAGAGACACAAATGAATAATTCCTATTTATTTGGGGTCTTTTTTTTCCAGGTTGATAAGGAGGTTTTTTAAAAAATTTTCTGACTTTTTTTTTGTTTTTTTACGTGTTTTAAATAAAAATAAAACTTAGGAAAACAGGCGAATGTTTTGATAAGTCTGATATTTTTACTTTGTGAATAACGAAAATTATTTTTGATGGTTGGTGAGGAAGAAAAAGAGTATTGAAACACCCATGCGAAGCACTATAGAAAGAAAAAAAAAAATTTGTGTTATGTGCGGCGTTAATTAGGGGACTGTTCTCTTCGCCTTGCCACAGTCAGCCGCGGCCGCCGCTCAGGGAAGCTGGAGCTATGCCTGTAATAGCCAGACAGGGTCCAGTGGATTGAAACAGAGTTGGTTGTTCCAAATTCTAATTTATACTTTCACTTGTTAGCGAGTAACTCGAGATACGAATTTGATTTACTAGTCATGCTCGCAGTAATAACAAGAACTTATACAGCTCGGTTTAGATAGATTTGTTTCCCCCTTGCTCAGTGGTATAATCTCTGGAAAATAACTCGTATAATTGAGGTCATGTCATAAATATATATATATATATATATATATATATGTATATTAGAAACGTTTTATCGTGAATCGCGCTTTTTTTCGTACATTGCCATAATCTTAGCCGACGGCACGGAAACCGGCCAGAAATAGCTGGCAAATGCCCATAGGTGCTTTTTTAGTTTCAATTGCTCGGGAGATCCTTTAGGAAGCTTTGCTAATTCAGTATCGATTAGACTGCCAACTGTGAGAAGCTCCTTTTTGAGCTGGGTCGCAAACGCCGTTCGTTCTTGTCCATTACTACCCTTTTTCAACCATCGAAGACTATGGCGTACAGGGTGAAGGGCAGCTTTACATGCCGACTCATCCATACTGGTGTAATCACTATATTCTTCTTCTGCTGGAGGTGGAGGTGGAGGTGGATGCGATTGTGATGGGGTGGATTTCTTACTTGGTTTGGATGCCTGCTGGTTATGTTTGTGAGCAGTATGTTTTCGGGACGCATTGGTCGATGACGACGCGGCAGGTGACGCTCCTCCATCGGCAGAAGGTGTTTCAACCTTGACTCTACGAGCTGGAGTTTCAGATTGTTTGCGAGATTTGCGTTCTTGATGGTGATGGCTGGCTGATAAACTAGTGTCGTCGCCCTCTTCATCCCGAAGAACCGAAATCAGGTAGTCAACACGTCTTGCTAGATGTACTGCTCCGGGTACCTTGGGTCCGACCTTTTCTGTAACCGCAGGAACAGGCGTATCATTAGATGCACCATTCGTAGTAGTAACATTATCAGTATCATCAATACGAGGAGATCCAATTTTGGGCGTCCCATTCAATGGAGTATCTTGTTTAACTGCAGCAGCAGCCTTCCTTTCCAATTTCTTTTCCACCCTGTGCTCCTCTAAAAACATCTTATCTTGCATACCTAGAGTAGGATCGTCTCTTATTAAAGTCCATGCTCCATATCCATACTTTCTGATACCAACCAGCAGATTTATGTCATCAATAATATCCCACTCACAGTTCCATCCGTGAACAGATTTGATTGGTTTAGGAAAAATGAAATCTTCATTACTTTTTGTAGGACCCAGCTGATTCAACAGTTTCATATCAGCAGGCCTCTGAATGATTAGTTCCGCATTAATGCTCTTAACATTCTTGTATTCGAACAAGATTGCCTTTTTCTCTTTACGTTTGGGTATTACACCATTACCAGTACTATTGGCAGCATCCTGTTGTTCAGCAATTGTTCGTCTCTTATTCTCATCATCAATAGCTGCCTTACTGAGGTCAGTCATTTCTTGGAACGCCTTCTTAACCAGTTCGGGCTTTCGATTCGACAAGGAGCCATCACTAAATAGTTTATCCCACATAGAGCTGATGTCTCCATATCGCAAAACGGACCTATACAAGCCACGCACCTCTCGCTCTGTTAGATTATTAGGATCTAGTCTTGATAGCGCGTCCCGTCTTGCCGCTCCCTTGCCAGAGGCACCAACTTTTCTCTTTCGTGGGGCACTGGGCTCGTCATCATCATCTTCAGTGTTACTGATTCCCTGCTCTGCCTTGAGAACTGCTTTACGCCTAGAATAAAGACTGATCTGCTCCTGAAGAAATTCTTCGTTTTTACGTTTCTCTTCTTCTTGTTTGATCTTACTTAGCTCCTCTGCAGGAATGATATCATCCCAAGTAACATCTGCCTTGTAATCTGTAACCTCAAACTGTTTGAGAAATTCCTCGCCTCCTAAATGCGATTCTCCGAGGTCTGGCGTTGTGACATGATTTTCCGCATGATCCAGAACATCATCCAAATTCATGTCCTCGAGTTTCTTCTGATTATTAGACGCCTGGAACATGTTCCCGGCACCAAACTTGAGAATCTCACTCAATTCAGAAGCAGATGGTTCAGTTTTTTTGTTTGATCCACCTTTGTCAGTTATACCTAGCGAGATAATGGCATATTCAAGAATCATTTTTCTTCTTGCTCGTTCCAAGACCTGCTCCTCTACTGTATCTTTCGACACAAAGCGATAGACCATAACATGATTTTTCTGTCCAATACGATGAGCTCTTGCCATTGCCTGTAAATCAGCCTGTGGGTTCCAATCCGAATCGAAAATAATAACTGTATCGGCGGTCATCAGGTTTATACCGAGGCCGCCTGCTCTTGTACTTAGTAAGAAAACAAAATCCGGACTATCTGGGGCATTGAAATGATCAATAGCAATTCGACGCGTGGCAGCAGGTACAGTACCGTCCAGTCTTTGAAAGGGTAATCCTTTAATGGACAAATAATCACCAAGAATATCCAGCATTCGAACCATCTGACTAAAAATCAATACCCTATGACCATCCTTTCTCAGCCTACCTAATAGTTTATCTAGTAATACCATTTTACCGCTATTCATAATCATACCTCGTAAAGTAAGCTCACGATTACCGACGTTGTTATTCGTATTAATAGAAGCAAAATATTGGTTCTCAGCATTTGGGAACAAATAAGGATGATTACTTGCTTTCTTCAGTTCAACCATAATATTCAGTAAACTCATTTGCATCGAACTTGAAGCACCCGCATTAAGAGCAGAGTAATTTTTTGAAATGATGTTCTTGTAATAGTTTGTTTGCATGTCACTTAGCTCCACTCTTAAAATTCGTTCTGTCTTTGCTGGCAAGGATTTTTCGACGTCTTTCTTCAGTCGTCGAAGAATAAATGGCTGTAATCGCCTATGTAGATCTCGAATGTATTCTTCCTGAACTTCGTCTGGTTGCTCGAAATCAATTTCTTGGTCGATTTCCATCTTTCCAGGCATCAAAAAGTCAATCAAAGCCGCCAGCTCTTTGATATTATTCTGCAAAGGTGTACCAGTAATTAGAAGCCGATTGCCGACTTTAAAATCTCGTAATGACTCATATAAAGCAGATTCACTGTTCTTCAATCGATGAGCTTCATCGACTGCCAAAAACTGCCACTTAATGGCCCCCAACTCATTTCTGTCTTTTAAAATATACTCATAAGTGGTTAATAAGATATTGAACTTGGGCTTTTTTGAATTTGCGTTGATGAAAAACTCGTAATCCTGAATAGTTCTGCGCGCCAAGCCGTTACCCAAATATACTATATAGTTCAAATCTGGGGCCCACAAGTCCAACGTTTCTTGCCAGGCAGGAATGGTAGACAATGGAACAACCACCAAAAAAGGGCCATTCTGTTTACGGGCATAAATAAGCCAGGAGAGAAATGCTACAGTCTGCACAGTTTTTCCAAGGCCCATTTCATCTGCCAGGATACCATTTTCATTTCTTGACCAAAGAAATGCCATCCAGTTCAACCCAGTCAACTGGAAATCCCGCAACTCACCTCCTTTAACGAAATGCGGCTGCTCACTGAGTTTTTCGAATCGAGGTCTGGTTTCGCCATAACTCACACTATACGAAGGACTGATTTTCGACGAGCTTCGGCTTTGAAATAAATCAACCTGTTTTGGGGCTATATCGGCAATGAGTTCTCCATCCTCCCATGTACATTCATCATAATATAATCGTTTCCACTTGACCAAGTACTGTAGTTTAGTCTTTCCATCGTCTTCATCGACAACACGTTCAGACAAGATGATTCGTTCAACAGTCTTGTACTCGTCGTATTCATCTCTTTTCCTCTCTCTTTCAAGATCCATGGCCTCAATATCCTCTCGAGTAGTCATAGGATCATTTCTGAACTCTTTATCTAAAACAACCGACTGACGAATATAGTTATCGACCCTTTTCAGTCCCTTGAACTGAGTCAAGTTGCTATATGGTTCCCACGTATTATGAAGATGAGAATATCCTTTCCATTTGATCTGGTGTTATATTAGTTAGTCTGATTGCCTTTGGTACAACCGTTGTATATTACTTACGTAAAACTTCAATCCCTTTTTTGGATCGTCTTCGTCTTCATGACCTTCAATAGGCGCGTGATCCAAAACAATATCAATTGAATCCACAGGCTCGGCCTCAACACTTTCTTCAAGAGCATAATCCTCGACTTCATGAGGCTGGTAGGTTACCTGCTCTTCAAAGTCGTCGTCATCATCATCGATGTTGTAATTCACCACTTTGTTATTGCGCGTTGAAAACCGCAGAGATGCCGCAGAGAAGTTATCGTCTTCATTGTGAGTCGCTTGAGTCTTGGCCTTTTTCCGTCGATGCTTGTGTTTGCTGCTCGATATCGAGCTGTGTTTTGTTTTTGCAGATGTTAAATAAATATCATCATCGTCATCATCGTCATCATCATCATCGTAATACACCTCCTTCACAGTCCCCCGTGAGGTCTTTTCATTTGTCTTCTTTCTAGGCCTACTACTATGTCTTTCGTCGTCGTCATCACTACTACTTTCAATGTGAAACTTTTCTGGAGCAGTATGGGCTCTGCGACTACGCCTTAATCCATACAACTCGGGATCGTTTTCATAATCAACCGACATTTTGAACCTGTACGTACTTGCTAAAGTTAACAAGATACTTATCAAATAACCACCTCATGGAGAATCCTCGAAAAATACTTACTGTAAACAAAATGCGTTTGATCAGGCGTCGAGCCGAAATTCCGTATCTCGTTGCTACCAGCGGCCTCACGCAACTTGACTCGTGCACTCTCCAAAATATTCCCACCTTTTTCGCTACCCTCGTAATCCTAAATCAAAGCGAATTTGTTACCCAAAGCTTTTTTTTTTCCTTTCCAGCTGAATAGCTGGCCGAGTGGTGCTTTTCTTATTGTTGTTCTCTGCTTGAGTGATGTGATTGTGTTTCCAAAACGGCTCCTAGCTGTGTAGTCCAGTCCGCCCACCACTTGTACCCTACCTACTACAATGCACCCCTGTCTCCCACATGGCCAAATGAAAAATTTACGTTGGGAAAATCAAACGAACCACTTATATTCAACCGTTAAGCGGCTATAATTTATATACTCAATATATGAAACTTATTGCTAAATCGGATAAATAGCATCTCATTCATAGACCAGTTGACCATAGAAGATGAACTGGTTAACTGAACTGGTTGACCTAGATGGAATGGATTCAAAGACGAAATGTATACTCGTAACCATTGAGACGTGACACCGTCAACATGTGGATGATACCATGGTATTTACCGACAGGCCCTATCAATAGGATCAGTGAGAATAGCTTGAGTGCGAACAATCTTCAGCAACGATGCAAGCTAGCATCCCTCATCATAGTATGAATTGAGGTACCGAAGCTTGGAAGCACTCAGATACTCATGATCTTAGACGGTTGGGTATTTAGTAGAGAGTCATTGCTCTCATTGTAGTCACTCACTCACTCACTCTTATAATGACGGTAAACAACAGTACTCGTTATCATCTGGGGTATATAACATGGAATGCATCAGTCGATAAAAAGGATATCAGCATACCACCGCAATCGGTAAGTAAGGTAACAAGGGTATCATATTAACATCAAGTCAACAACAGGACTAATCAACAACACCACAACCAATCAAGCATGATCTGATGAAGACATTTTTCATGGATGCACGACACAACACAGTATCACCATAGCGAAACATCAGTAAATCAGTACAGCTCAAGTGAATCCGTGCCATGATCACCATAGTCAGTGTCAACATTTCCGTTCCATCACCGACAACCAACGGCAGCAAAAAGGGTATGGCACATCAACGGCAACAAACAGCATCTCTGCTATTGAGAAACATAAGAAGGGTATTGCAAACAGGAAGAAGTGGTAGTTGGGTACCAACAGGCTCAAGCCAATCATCAACAGTCCTAAGCACCTATCAACCTCACAGATCAATACCATACATGGTATAATTCTGACCAGAATGATAAGCTTGGTGACAAAAGGGACGACAACAGGAAAGACCCATTGTATCTAGTACTGTCATATACAACAGCACCCTTTAGTAATTGGCAGCGCAGTGAAACAAAGAAAAATAGCATCTGATCCGCCACCATCCATCAATGCTTATGGTATTCAACTCTGTGCTAGCATTTCTAAATCTATGACCGTGCCTCAAATTTTCCAATCACTACCTTTTCCAACATAAACAAGATAACCCAACAAAAAAACCGTCGAATCTGTTGTTCAATCACAGCTCATAAAACATAGCTCCAGCTGATTTCAACTCCTTTGTCCCCCTGATAAGGTAAGAGGTACAATATAGTCTGATAGTCTGATCAAATCAAGTCATTAGTTTCCCTTCTTTAGTGCCACGGGAAATTTCAAAACTCAGATTCCGATCGCATTAACAAAGAGCCCCACTCAACACAACGATCAGGAGCAATCAAATACAATCAAAAACTTTCGAAATCACTGTTAATAGCTAAGGGTATAATCATAGATAGGCCTCTGTTTCCACAGCTCGATTTTTTTGGCATTCAAAATTTTGGCATGTTCACACTACCATCTGTCTAACAAAAAAGTGGCAGTTAAGAAGGAGAAAATTTTAGGAGACCAGAGGGAAGTTGGTTTGCTTTTATACCTATAGCTCCTGTGTGAGCAGCGAGCACGCAGCGCTTTCCCAAGCGAGGCTGTTTTTGGGTACGGCTGCACTAACCTCGTTATAAGTAATATTGCTTCCCAACGAAACACTCTCCGGGCATTAGTATCCATCTAAACTTTAGGAAATATAATAAATAAATAATCAATTTCTACGGATAAGTCATGAATCATAAGCATATATAACTCGTTTATGGATATCGAGATGCAATGCGAGATGATGATCTGGTGGCCAGAGGGTTTTTAATTTGCGCCGAACTGACTACCAGAACATCGTCATCTTCGTCTTCATTTTTGGAATGTGGTTCGGTGACAGTGCCATTTTCGGCTTTAGCATTCACGCCTACTAGTGATGCTGAATGATCTTGTGAATAGCCTCCTGTTGCTGTGGCGGTAAGGTGGCCAGGAGTATTCTGTCGGCTTCCAACAGTAGACGAACGAGGAGACTCACTGATGCCATCAGGTGGAATTGTTCGGAGCGGTGTTGGGCTGCGATTGATGCTTCTAGATGAGACTCGAGATGGAGTCGTATTGCCATTGGCGCTGGAGTTAGCATCAGCTGTGGGTATATTGACTCCAGATATACTGCTCTCATTTCTAGCCATCCTTTCAAGGTTAAGCACCTTCAATTTTAGCTTTGATCGCTTGTCCTTGATATCATCTGCTTGCCATGCATCTTGAAGCTCCTTTTTACGGATATCTGTTGGCAAAGCCATTAAACGAACAAACTTCTGTGGATCACGTAGAAACTGTTCAATATAGTGAATAACATAAATGCCACAATCACAATAATTGTCTTGTTGAGGTACAGAAGCCGATTTCGAGCGGATGATATCTTTATTAATAGTGATGTTTTTCCGTTTCTGAAGCTCGGAAACAATGAATTCTCGTAACTTGCGGGACGCTTGGCTATTACGAAACTGCCCAGTTTTCAACGAGTCTAGAATAAAAATGACTGGACTATCATTTTCGTCAATGTTGATGGCTCTTGACCTAGTACGAGAAGCAGCCGACGAGAAATCCACTGCGCGGTTTCGTAATTCACGAACAGACATTTTTGCTCCTTGATTTAATAGCGCTGACTCTGTATCTTCACTAATCGGTTCTTCGTTCATGTCGGTCTCCTCCTCTTCTGACATTCTCAATAATGAGGGTAGATTATAAATAATTGCCACGTACCAATGATGAGACTCATTGATTGGAATAATGACGTAGTTTTTGGAAAACAAGTCCACTTTGGCGGTCCATCTCATTGCACCTTCAAAAGACGTTCTTCCGTATTCATCTTTCTCACTAAGTTTGTCATAGAAGAAAGTATTAAACAAATGCGTTGCCTCCACACTTTTCGAATTGAACAGTGATAATCTTAAAAACAAGTTGATCATTGTATCATTTACAAACTCCATCGCATCCAGGCTTTTGAAATCTGCTTCTGTGATGTCGAGTGACTTGCCGTCAGGAAACCGGTGACAAAAAGTACCCTTTAATGAAAGCTTTGATACTCTATCAGCTAATGACAGCACTTCGGTGTGTTGTACACCAGGTGTCTCTGGAGCAGCGCCACCCTTGTTATCATCTTCGTCCCTTAGAGAAGGATCCTTTGGAATCAATGGTACAGGCTTGGAAGCAGCCATTTGTTTACGAGCAAGGATACCAGGTAATAATTCTACGGATGGAGATGCTGACCCTGATGGTGAGCAAGCTCGCGGTGGCGGTACGAGATATTCCTCCTCCTTTTTGGCCAAATTCCGACCAGGCCTCAACTTTTGCTTTATATTATCCATTTCTGCCACTCCACATTTGACCACACTTGCCTTACGGGATTTCAGCTCTAATATAAGATCCTCTACGCCTCCTGTTCTAACTTTTTCCATGCAGATGTAGTACTGAATAAGAGGAAGATTTGTTTGTTTATACATTACTCTCAGGGGCTCGGCAAATTTCAGTAAAATTTCAACCTCTGCGGGCCGCTGACAATAAATGACCTGCTCAAAGTCTTTTTCATATATAGTTGATATCGAGTCGAAGTGCAAGGCTGGATAATGGGAATAATTTTCAGAAGGACATTCTAAAGCCCACGCCATGCCTTTTTTCCCTTTGCCAGGAGAATGTGGTTGTTTGGAAAAATCAGTAATTCTGACGTACATGTGGGGCCCGTCGATTAGAAACGGGCCCAATTGGCATTGCTTCACACGAATTCTATAATCAGGCAAAGGCTCTACGGCAGCGGGAAATGGCTGAGTTGACAATAGGGTAGAATTGAGTGCAGGGAGTTTTGCCACGGGTGAAGGCCTAGAAGCAGCTTTGATTCGTTGTTGAATAATGTCCTTAGCAGAGCCGAAAAGATCGCTTTTGGAACTATCATTCGCCTTTGGTACTGCTGTTAACTGACTTTGACTCGTACCGCTTCTGCCAACGACGTTCGTTGGAACCAAACTCTCCTTTCTCTTCTTATAAGTACGCACATTCGATTGAAGTATTGAGGATCGCAAAGTCATAAATTTTCTCTTATTTGAATCTCGTTCGCTCTCACTCGATATGATCGAGGATACTGAGGATCCCGATAACCTTCTGCTACGAGTTGTAGTATCCAGGCTATCTTGAGGCAGATGGCTACCACTAATTGCTCTGCGTCCAGCCCTGGGATCAGGCGACTTTGATGGGAATAAGTCAATATTATCATTGCGACCGTTACTACTACTACCACTGATACTGACGGGTCGGTGTAACCCAACTGGCTGAGCATTGGAAACTGGTCTAGACGATTTGTTCAACGAGCTGAACGATGAGTTATCCTTTAAAAACCGCCGTGGAGGTCGATTCTGGCCCTTCTGAATCAGCTATATGGCCCTGTTAGTGGTTGTTTCCGAAAGCTGCCGTCTGATAGGACTAACAACTAGTTATCATATGACACCTGCTTTATTACATACCATAACATCGCTCTCGTCCTGCCGGCTCTCCATGGTTATAAACTATAAGTGTGTAGCTATTAATCACCAGACTCCACTCATATAGACCATATCAGATACCAGAACCAAACACCAGAGATTTTGCGAGTGTACGATCGCCACAAAAGCCAACACTGTTTCTGCCGGTAAATCTCAGTGATCAAAGTTATATTATTCAAATATGATAGCCTCCGGCGTCATCAACTACTAGATTTTTCCGTTGTGGGATGAGATCCGTTTGGCGGTTGGTAACAAGTGACTACTAGTCATATATACACATATATATATGTATATATATTAATTGATGAACCAAGCGCGCCTTCAAATGCGCGGGCAGAAGATAAAACGGCGGGCAAGGGTTCACTCTGTAGGAGAGTAACGGAACTTGTGTGACACAATGACTTGTTGTATCAGCAAAGATTATAGTATTTATAAAGAGGTGAAAGACAATTAGAATTATCGTTTGAATATTATTGCTTCTGAGTTACAGGAGATGCCGAAACCTGAAAGACTAGACAGACACACTCATACGACTCTGAACGGCCCTTGCCCTTATCGCATCTGATGACTATCAATCGGATCATCATCGCATTTGAGAGAAATCGTCCATTCATGACGGAAGTTGGACATAAATAAATAAACGGTAAAGGGATTATTTTAGTTTTTGAGTCTGTTACTATAGATGTATTATTACGCTATTACTGCCAGTGAAGGTAAATTGGCAGAACAAGAGATAGTAAGAAAGCAGTACAGTGAAAAGTGAACAATAGTAGGAAATGAAGCACCCGTTTTAGCATGAATATAACCTCACACAGATTATCCTCATAGAAAGAGTACTTTGAACTTTCGTAACCATTTGCAAAAGCATTATAAAACTGGTGGTTGGGCTACAACATGGAAAACGCGGGGGCGCCCGGAGGGGGTGTGAACCCTAATATCTCATTTGAATGATTTTGAAATATGTGGGTATGGGATGAATTTTCATCAAACTAATTTTCTAAGAGATCCCGCTACCGGAGTTTGACGAAGAAGAACTAGAGGAAGAAAGGTGGAATAAAAGTAAAAGGAGGATATTTTTCCCAGTCACTGTAAACCCAAAACCGAAATAGAAAAAAAAATCGTTATGCTGAGTGGCCGAGGCAGAAGCAGCGCCAGATCATTGGCCATGATGAGTAAAGCGGCCATGATAGTAGGACGTAGTGCCACCCGGACTACAACGGTTATTAATCCTCAGCTATTAACCACAGCGGGGTTTCATACTTCACGTATCAATCGTGCTGATCCGCCTAGCGGTAAATCGCCGTTTCAAGTGTTTGTAGACACATTTCGCAGCGAATGGAGCAAAAGTAAAGAACTGCAAAATGACATTAAAGCTCTTCAGGATGAGACTGGCCGCATGTCTGAAAGTGGAGCTTATAAAAAAGCCAAAGAAGCTTTGGACAGAGCCAAAAGTGGTACTTCGGTTGCTTCTAGTGTCACTGGAAGATCCTTGAAAAAAGCTGGCAAAGTAGTTGGAACTGCTGCTGTTCATGCTTGGGAGTCTCCTATCATTAAGACCACCCGTAGCGCTGTGAATAAGACGGCCGAGTCGGTCGACAAGGCCACTGAGCCTATCCGTCAAACGGAAATGTATAAAAATTTAAAGGATGTCATTGATGACGGTTCCAGTATGAGATATGGAGGGTTTGAAGAAAAAGAAGCCCGTAGAAAGAGACGAGAATTAGAAGAAAAGAAACGATTGGAAGAAGAATTGAGAACTGGTGTTAAGAGATACGTTAAGGCCAACCCAGATGCTGGGGAGAACGTGGTGCTTCATGAAACAGCTAAGCCAGATGAGAAGTCTTGGACTGATGGGTTCGAAAAGACTTCGCTTGGCAAGAAGGCCGCAGATCTGAAAACCATGTATGAAGAATCTGAGAATGGATTTGTTTCTACTGTACGATCCATCAGTGATTCAATAGGCTCGTTCTTTGCGGAAACCGAAAGTGGCAAAGTAATCCGCTTGTTCAAACAAATGGATCCTACGTTCAGCCAGGAAGAGTTTCTTAAGGAAGTACGCCAGTATATTCTGCCGGAAGTGCTCGATGCCTATGTGAAAGGTGACAAGGAGACGCTGAGCATGTGGCTGTCTGAAGCTCCTCTAAACATTTGGGCTGCGTCTGCCAAACAGTATCAAGAGCAGGGTCTCTATTCTGCCGGCCGCGTGCTGGATATCCGAGGAGTGGATATCTTGAGCGCCAAACTGCTCCAACCTGCCGACATCCCCGTCTTTGTCATTGGCTGTAGAGCACAGGAAGTTCACCTTTACAAAAAACTCAAGACCCATGAAATCGCCGCCGGAGTG
The DNA here is from genome assembly GCA_030555635.1 of Sugiyamaella neomexicana. Classification (NCBI taxonomy): domain Eukaryota; kingdom Fungi; phylum Ascomycota; class Dipodascomycetes; order Dipodascales; family Trichomonascaceae; genus Sugiyamaella; species Sugiyamaella neomexicana. The sequence continues at coordinate 22,962 of JANIWN010000009.1, forward strand.
GAAGACGCCATTCAATTGACGACATACGCCATGGTCATGACCCGTATCCCTGAAGACATGGATAATCCCGAGACAAAGGGCTGGAAGCTGCTTGAGCTGGTGCGCGGCCAGAGTCGACAATGGACGTAGGTAGGTCTCACCTCATTGCATAATCTCCTGTATATTTTCTGTCCTATACCTGTACATAGTAATAACGACGTATATATCATTTGTATGGTGTAAAGAGGGGTGGGGTGACTGCCTCCGGCGGCTGGGCGCTGCCCAGACCTGTTGCTCCGCTTCGTGGAGATATGTGAAAGAGTATGGGATTCAGCGTAATCTCCGCGAAGCGGAGCCACGGGTCTGGGCAGAGCCCAGCCGCCGGAGGCAGACCAGTGCATCAAAATCTAAGTCTTGGGTCTACGTTTCTTAAATAGCGACGGCTTACTAGTTCCTGATGATGGTGGCTGTTCTTTTTTAATTGATTCCACGGGAATCTCGTCTGGTATGAGCACTTTGTTTTCTATCCGCCAATTATCCGATAATCCCTTCGAAGTTCGTATCTGGATCTTCTTTTTAGGCTGCTCAGGAGTCGGGTCCTCGATTTCTACTGAGGACGATGTAGGCTCTCGATCTCTCGGTCTCTTCGTAATGACTCCAGGAGGCAGCTTCATTGAGATGGTGCGAGAGGACGAGGGTGAACCAGGGGAGGTGGTGTTGTTATTCTTCTTTTCCCGTTCAACCTGGTTCTCAATCTCACCCAATACTCTGGCCACATCTCTGGCTTGTCTCTCCTGCTCGGTATTTTCTCTATGAAGGGATTGAAGCTGCCTCTGGATGGACGACTTATGTTTCCAAGTGGCTTCATGTTGGGATCGGCCAATCTTGGTATCCACCACAAACTACAGCCTGTTAGAAATTACTACAAGGACATACTGGTAATTACTCACAGCTTTACATGGCTTGCACCAATATTTAGACATTGTAAGCGGGCAATGAAAGATACAGATCACGAAGCTGTTTGCCAGGCATAATTTGCGTGCATGTCAGGAAGTGAAGAGAAAATAACAGACGCAGGGACTTCCCAGGACTATCAACTTTTTACAAAAGCGCAAAAAGTACAAAAGTTTCGGTTTGTATTCCTATGGGAAGATATAACAATATCAGATTTTGACAATTCCAAACATAAATGGTATTTCAGACATATTTAGGCAGCCGCATTGTATACTTTACACCCAGTGAACTAATCCTCCATTAACACTCTTCGCATCCCTGAGTAGAATGCGCAACGAAAGGCCAGAAGGCTCAGATGATGGTAGGCCGGAATCACGTAACTTAGCCAGATCTGATAGGTCTAAGAAAAGCGAACATCGACATCATAGAGAAAGAGACGATGGAGACAGATCATCAAAAAGACATCACCATCATCATCATGAACATCGTCACCATCGCACAGATGAAAGACACAGTCGACATGGTTATAGCAGAGAATCATCAGGCCGGTCACGACGATCTGAATCGCCTGTGACCAAAAAAACCAAAGTCGAAGAGGCTACGGATGAAGGCGATTGGGTCATAGCAGATGATACTGGGAACTATTACGAAAGTAAGACCTTTGACAGAGAAAAGAAGACTGACTTTAGTCCTGCGCTATCAAAGTCACAATCTCCCACTCCACTGACTCCTTCGACTGAAAATGTGCAGTCCCATAGTCCTGACGACGGAGAAGTATCTGATCTCACCGAGGCCAGCCGCCATCCCCCTACAGCAGTTTCAACTGCTACGTTACCTACGATCAACGATCTGAACAAATTAAAGGCCTCAATCCTCAAGTCTGAACTGCGAGGGAATTCAGAAGAGGCCGAGAACCTGAAACGAGAGTACAGCGAACTATCTAAGCGAGTAATGGCGTCAGAAGCAGACTCAGATTCCAAGTCAGACCAGCATGTCATAGATGATCGTTTTCAGACCATCACTACTAGCAAACCAGATAATCCGTCTGATCCTACAATCCAAGACATGATACGAGAAGAGCTAAATACACGTACAGATCGGCTGGACCTGAAAATGGCTGAACAGATCTCAAATGACGGCGGTTATATTAACGACCTTGATTATATTGATGATAATACGGAAAAACTAGCAGTCATTTCCAAAAAGTCAGACAAGAACCAGAAAAATCAGATGATTACGAATACCAAGAAACTGCGTCAATCCATTTCTGATTGCCAGCTTTGCCTTGAAGATGGAGCTGGTACGGGCACGACAGTCATAGCTATTGGTGCTCAAGTCTACCTATGTGTGGCACCCGAACCGGCCATAGCCAGAGGAACTGTGGCAATAGTTCCTATGGATCATTACACCAATAGTCTTGAATGTAGCGATGATGAATGGGAAGAGATTCGTAACTTTATGAAATGTATCACCCAGATGTGGCATAAACGACGCAAGGGAGTTCTGTTTTATGAGAATGCTGTAAATCGGTCTGGTCGCATGCACGCAGCGATTTTTGCAGTTCCCGTACCTTTTCATCTCTTGGATTCAGCACCGGGATTTTTCCAGGAATCAATAATAGCTTCCGATGATGAATGGAGCAGTCATCGACATATCATTGACACTCGTAAATCTACAGCTGCTACCGAAGGAGTTGACCCCAAATATTTGTTCCGAACCAGTATAGCTAAAGAAGCACCTTATTTCCACGTTTGGTTCAACATCAATGGTGGCATTGGTCATATTGTCGAAAACACTTCGCAATGGCCTAAAGGTGACCGGTTCGCTAGAGAAGTTATCGGTGGCATGCTACAAGTAGATCCAGTTCTAATTCGCCATTCTACCAAGTGGACTAAGAACTCTTCAGAGAGAGAATTCATTGACAGTATATGGCGAGATTTTGACTGGACAGCCACCATCATCCGCTGAACAACAAGTCTCGAAAACTGCTTCCTGGGTGTGGCCACCGGTCATAATTTAGTAGAATATGTAAATCATTTATTTATTAGCTAGCTTTTTAATCATAAAATTCATTATTTCATACCATATCTACGGCCTGCTCGTTCTGCAAAAAGCTTTCAAAAGTGCATCGAACGGTATCTTGTAAAGTTCGATATTCAAGACCGACGACTGACCTTGACCCAGACACATCAAACGAGCATTGCTGGCTAATAACTTCTTCACCCTGACCAGGATTACCTACTGGAAGACGATCACGAGTGATTGGAAATTCTGCCCGCGCAATATCCACAATCTGTTGCACAGAGATGTTATTTGCCACTACAAACCATCTATCCGTTTCAGGGGGCACCAGTTGAATAGCTCGAACGTGAGCTCGGGCCGCATCTCTCACGTCTATGTAGAAAGGAAACGCTAACTCAGAGAGCTGTATTTGAGCGGGAGGGACGTCGACCAAAATGGATTTGGGCGTGTGTTTAATGCATGGGTTTGTGGAAGATCGGGTAGATAAAGAGCGCGAGGGTTTTGACGATGTGTGCTGTGATAATGTATGGAGTGATTTTGCCGACGAGGATCGGGTTAATTGGGTACTTGTAGGAGAAACAGTGGGGGCAATGGACTGAGGTGGTGGTGAAGGCGAAGGAGAGGGTGCCGGAGGAACACTCACAAGTGTAATTGGCACGTTATTCGCCACTTGAGGAGGTGATGGGGCAAATGTCTTTATGCCGGGTCCATTTACCGACCGTTTGTCTTCCGGTATGTTGTCTACTTGGAAAGGATTACTATTCACAGTAGTACTATGGTGATGGATTTCAATATACGACTCCTTAACGGGTGACTGAGGAGGCGTTCCTGCCAATAGCTTGTACACCTGATAGAGGGAAAAGTTTTTGTTTATACAATGCGAACTATTGATTGGGATATTATGCAATAGCTCAGAAGTGATGATGGGTCCCAGAACTAAAGGCGTGACTATGACAGTAAGCGTAAAGCGAGGAAATATATCCGAGTACCGTTTCCAGAGCGCGTCTTCTGCAAATGCCATGGAACCAATATATGAGTTGTAGCAATTCAAACGAGCCTCTTCACGAGTGATCTTACTAAAATCTCGAGCAGAATAGACTTTATGAGGATCATCGAATCGAGGAGATTCAGAAATCATGCTGGCAAAGCAAGAACTGTAGACGACACTGCGTACACTCAAGCCATATTTGTCAACGGCATTGATTATATTACAAGCGGTTCGGATTGAAGGTTCAAAAAGAATGCGATCCTTTTCACTGTCTTCAATGTGAGACGAGTGATATGGACATGAAGTGGTGCAACGGTTAGTGGAAGCCTCGGAACTCAAACAGCCACAGCTATCATGAGATGCGCTTGCAATGGGACAAAGGCACCTGAAATCACAGGGTACTTTAGGCTGGGCAGTATGTACAACATAACGAATATCAGGATTCAGCTTGAAAATGAAATCAAGTGAGTTTTCTTGAGAGATATCGGGCACTTCGATAAATGCAATATTGGCCTTTGGATACTTGGTTCTATAAAAGACTCCCTGGTCAATATCCCGTACTACTGCGATTATCTGATATTGATATTTGACAAGGATATCCAACACATGAGAGCCAATGAACCCGGTTGCTCCTGTCAGCAACACCTGACCAGACATATTTACTACTGGTCAGTCAAACAGCTCCAGTATCATGCAAATGTAGATGAATAGATGAGTAGGTCTTCACTCTCAGTATCTCAGTAGAACGACTGAATTCAGTTGTAGTTATGCAAACCGCTCCTATTCCTTCAAGTATCGGTTTTCTGGTGCATTCAGTTTGGTTGTAAAGTTAAGCTCCAAGCGTGGCAAATAACAAACGAAATGGCAAAGAGTTGAAAAATCAATCAAAGAAGCCGGAATAAACAAAAAAAGCACAAAATCAAAAGGAATAATAACCCCCTAAAAGATCAACCAAAAACAATTCCACTCTTTACAAATAATATTTTCCCGAGCAACAAACTCAAATAATGTTGCTTCTGACAAGTATTTCACACACTGCTCTTAGGTTACAGCCAATCTTGACAAGGCAAATAAACAGTAAAGGATCCACTCCAAGAATATGGATTATGCTTGGAATATGGCAGAAGTAGTGAGAGAGAGTTGAAATATGGGTTGGCGTTCTATTAATATCGCCCGATGAATGTGATGACGCATATACGCAGTTTCATGCAAGCCGATAAGACATGCGTGGATAGATGGCAGAATGGATTTGTACTGTGGATGAATAGCGAGTGACGAGAGATTAGAAAACGTGGTGTGGTGTTGACAGTGATTGAGAGAGGGTTGAAAGCCGATTGCTGGCATAACATTTAGTGAACGGGGATATCGCGTCTATCAAGACCGCAGTTCTATATGCATATATTACTACTGTTATACAACGGCTACTACATATTATTCCCCCTATAAAATCTAAGACGAAGGCCAGAAAGAATAAAGCGGTGTAACTTGTGATATGCTAGTTTTACTATAGTTTGGTTGTCACACTAAGGTTCTTTGCCCATAGCTAAGTTATCAGCATGGGTTCGGAAATGAAACAGAGTTTGTAGGAGAAGCTTAACCAATCAACCAATATACTATTTAGTATCTAAAAGATGGATCAAACAACGCATGCTAGAACGCACAAAGTCCACCACGAGACTTGACATTACTCAACTGCGTTGTCATGTGTTGTGTGATTTCAAGTAATTAGTAAATTTTTGCAACGGATTACTCAAGTTATTCAGATTGTATCATTCCTAGTGTTTATTTACAGCTCAGCTGCATATGACCCTGCATGATTTGACTCCTTTAATCTACAAGGCATGTACCGGAACGCAGGGTCTTTGAAAGGGTCCACCGATGGTCAGTCCTGTTGGTTCAGTACTTTGTACCTCTAATACTCAACAGCTTATATAGGCAGTCGATACATAATATTAACAAATACCATTACCTAGTTTTATTCTGATGGACTTTCAACTTCCTAACAGTCGGCTACGGTTCTGCGGCTATGAATGGCTATGGCTATGGGGCCTGTAACTCGAGCAAGCGCGTGTGTGGGTAATTTGGTGTTTGGTGTTTGAGTGGTGAGCGGCAGCAGCCGTCGGCAACCAGCCGCTTAGCAGTCCGTTAACACACTTCAAGGTTTATTACCGTGCCTGACTTATTATTCACAGAGTTCAAGTAGAGGATTTTTTGCTTGTTTGTGCTGAAGTTTGGCCACCGTCTGAGTTGGATCGGGACGAGCAAGCTTGGATCGATATAATCGCAAAGGGGCCAGAGGTATCAATAGTAGGGCCATTGGAAAACTAAAAGTAACATAGAGGTAAAGTGAGCAAAGCTAAAGGTGAGGACTGTGGAAAACAGAAACAGGAACTGTAGGACTATATTTTCTAACTAGCCAGACATAGGAATGAAAACAGGTGAAAAAAAATGACGGCTAGTAAAGCAGAGACAAACGAAAAAGATGTGGATGTGAATGGGAATGGTGGAAGTGGTAAAGAGGTCGTAATGGAATTGACAAATGGGCGAAAGGAAGAAGTGGAGGAAAACGGACAAACAGTTTTGACACATAAGTTTCTTGATGATTCATCGGAACTTAGTGAACTGGATGATTCAGAAGCCGAGACTGAGAGACTGGATCTTTTAGAAGATGAGATCAATAATGGTAGATCCGAGCAGGAGGAGCCAGACGCTGATGAAGAGCAAGTGGAAGATCAAGAAGAAGAAGAAGAAGAGGAGGAAAGGGAGGCTAGAATTGAATCATCGCCAAGGCTTCGTGAACTGGACGATGAGCTAGACGATGAGCTAGATCAACCGGGAGATTCACACAACATCCTATCAAAAAAGAGACGTCTATCAGATACACCATCGGAGGGTAGCAAACGAACCAAGTTAAGCGAGGATGAGGTGGTGACTAAAGTAGAAGATGAAAAGAATTACAAAAACAAAGTTAAACTACGGCATGGCGACAAACTGAATCAAAAGGAAAAACATAGCGGTGTAACGATACGAGACGTCGAAGTTGACAATGAGAACATGCAGAACATGGACGTGGATGTAAAAGATAGCCCGACTCCTGAAAACAAACTGGACGCTGAAGTACCATCAGAAGGCACTTTAGACGTAGAGAAAGGAATTAAAACAGAACCAACCGAAGGTTCAACAGATGAAGCAGTGGGAGAGGAGCCAACAGTCGAAGCAGAAGTAGAAGCAGAAGTAGAAGCAGAAGAAGAAGCAGAAGAAGCAGAAGAAGCAGAAGAAGAAGCAGAAGAAGCAGAAGAAGCAGAAGAAGAAGCAGAAGAAGCAGAAGAAGAAGCAGAAGAAGAAGCAGAAGCAGAAGCAGAAGCAGAAGCAGAAGCAGAAGATGAAGATGAAGAGGGTGTTGAAAAACGACACCGGAAAACGGTGTCATCCAAAGCAGCACTATCATTAGATGAGGCCGGCGATTCTCATGCTGAAGCAGATGCAGATGCAGATGCTGACCAAGAAGATGACAATGGTAATGATGAAGATGCGCATGAAGACCTTGTACAAAAGAGACGCCAAGAAGCAGTTACGCTACTGACGGAAATCGAAATCGACTTTGCCAAACTACGTGATCAACTGCATCAAGACAAAATGAGCCGGTATATTGCGGAAATCGAAATGTGTGCCGACGGTTCTCATCCAGAATTGGAACACGTTTATTCTCAAATAGCCCACATCCGAGATGAAAAGCTCCGTTTGGCTCAGCACAGACGCAAATATCAAAGACAATGTATTTTTAGAGTCAGTACAGCAATGAGGACCCAAGCACATCAGCAATTTCTAAAGGATCAAGCTGATTCTAGAGTCAAGTTGCTATTAAGCACAACCGAAGAATGGTATAAAGTGAACCGAGAACGGCGGGCAATGGATGCATTGGTACCGGAATACACTTATACTATTCCTGAAAGTCGCGGCACGCAAATCCGTCAAAGAATGAGGTCCAACCAAGAAATCGCCATTCTTGATGGTGTTTCAAGGTATATTGGATTTCCTGCTGCCCCAGAAATGAGACCAATTGATGAAGACGAATTGATGGAAGACCTTGACGCATTAGGCATTCCCATTTTTGGTAATACAAATCAGACCCACATTCACGACAATTTCTATAATCATGACCATGTTCACGACTTTTAATCTTTCCTATATAATGACCACCACATAGGCATGTTTTTGTAATATCAACTCTGTATTTTTACTATCTTCCCGCTCTTGTCTATTCCACATCAAAATGTCCATATAGAAGCGAGGCGCCGCTTAAGCCGCTTCACCACTTAATATATGACATGCTCACTCTGGGCCAAAAGATCAATAACTCAAGCTCTCAATATCCAGATGCCAAAGGATATTTCATTTTGCACAGTATGTGCATCAAACAATAATCGGTCTATGGAGGCACATAAGCTCCTAAAAGAGCATGGCTTTAATGTGGAATCGTTTGGAACTGGGTCTGCGGTTAGATTGCCTGGCGCCAGTATTGACAGCCCAATTATTTATAGCTTTGGAACGCCGTATAGTGTCATGCTAAAAGATCTAGAGGAGAAAGACCGCCGACTGTAAGTGAATTTAGATTTTATCTATCGTTGATATTAGTTGGTTTCGAGCCTAACTTATTACTAGATATACATCCAATGGAGTATTACAGATGATTGAACGAAATACAAAAATTAAAGAATATCCAGAACGGTGGCAAGAGCATGAACAAGTGTTTGACGTGGTTTTCACGTGTGAGGAGAGATGCTTCGATGCTGTATGTACAGATCTAATGAACCGCGGGGCACGACTGAATCGAATGGTGCATGTAATTAATGTTGATATAAAAGATAATCATGAGCAGGCAAAGGTTGGAGGGCAGGGCATTTTGGATCTTGCCAACCGGTTTACCGAATGTGCGGATATGGATAGTGATGCGATGGATATAATTGCTGACTGGCAGGAGAGTCATAAGACCCTTCCGATTCTTCATCAAATATGTTATTTCTAAATTGTATATATAAATAAAAACAAAATAGCACTACTACCATAAGTACAAGAGCCAGCTAAAGCCACCCCGTTACTCAGATAACTTTAAACCACGTTGGTTCTTCTTCTTTTCGCGCCATCGAGCGTTGACCAATTCAGGAGGATCCAGTAATTCTCTTCGATCCAAGGATCGGTAGTTGGCAGCTCCTTTGCCGTATCCTTGACCAGTGTTGATTCTGGTTTTCTTTTGACGCTGCTCCTCGCTAAGCTCTCCAAAGCCACCAGTATGTACGACATTACGAAGTGCTTCAGCCATACAAGCTTTCATCCAGTATTCATGTTTGAGATTGAAGGTGCTGTTGTAAAGGTTTTCTAGGGATTCCTGACTTCTAAATGAGGTCCACACCATGTCATCTGGGAATCCACAATCATATAGAACTAAAGGGTAATCGGCGGCCATTTCGTATACTGGCCTACGAGGCATTTCAGTAATATCAAGCATATCAGTGATAATTGAGGGTGGTTCCAGATCCTGGCCAACTAGAAATAATATCGACATCATCGAGCGAACCTGATGCCATAAAAATGCCGTTCCTTGAAGGTTAAAGTAGTATGCGTCTTCATGGTTAGTAACGTCCCTCTCGATGGATGCGTTAATCATCTCCCTTTCAAAATTTGTAATTTGTTTCGAAGCGTCTACTTTACAAAAATTTCGAAAATCGTGGACGCCGACAAAAAGTTTGGCAGCTTCATTCATTTTATTGATATCAAGTCCGGGAAGTGGGTAGAAGTAGTAGCGATAGTGACGATATGTACAGCTAAATCGAGCATCGAATCCAGGGGGTGGAGACATACAAATTTCATAGGCAATAATGTCTTTAGGAAGCATGTTATTAAGCATTCGGAGATAATCCAATTCGCGAGCATCGTTTGCAGGATCTTGCTGTTCTTCTGTAGATAGCACTGATCGAACGCGCAAGGATATTACCTGTCTCATTGCACTAACACCTTTGTCTGTACGCCCGCAACGACTAAAGTCACAATCTGCTGGGTCTAGAGATGGAATGATCTTCGTACGGTGAAAAGCTTTCATAATCTCCAGCTCCACAGTTGGAATGTCGGTAGATGCCTGGATGGCCAACCCGTTATAGTTCCAGCCTAGGTACGCAAATCGAATGGCAATTTTTCGAGTGTTAAATTTGGAGAAGTCCATTTCTTTCTTTTGCTTTTTGTGTTTCGGTTGTCTAGCAGCAGTGCTGCTGGCTGTACTGCTAGATCCATCAGAAGCATATACATTTGACTTATGAGCCAGCCTGTTTTCACTTCCAGCGATCGATGAATTATCTGATAATACACTGGTCGATTCCAAGTACAAGATCTTTCTTATTAGATCGTCTTTGGACCAGGTTGAATAGTCAGGGGTGGTGGCAGACTCACCCAGCTGGCAATCTGCACCACTCCCATTCCTCTGAGCCATGCCTTCAGTTCCACAGAAATATCTTTTTGACTCTTTATAACATAAACGATTGCACTTGGTCTTATTCCGCAAACCTGTTTGTGTGAATATATTGAATTTACGAAGATAGATTCGATTCATTCAGATCTCCTTCTTTTTCAACTACCACACATTGGAATTATTAGTCCAAGAGATCAAGAGATAAGATAACAATTTTTCATGTCGATCGTTGCAGAATTACACTATAAAAAAAATTCAGCCGTTTGTCTCTCATATTAAATATATTTCAGTTTGGCATTATTATATTAGTTAAGACCCCGTGTAGGCACTTTCATAAACCACCCTTTCCAATATGAGCGATATATCATCCTTTTCATCTCGAAAATGGATAGATCTAGATCCTCCTTTAACCCCTTGGGTTTTGGAGGCCGTGCATAATCTCGGATTCACTCAAATGACTCCTGTACAGGCATCGGTTATCCCTCTATTCGCAGCCAATAAGGATGTGGTTGTTGAGGCGGTTACTGGTTCAGGTAAAACACTGTCGTTTATTATCCCAGTAATTGAAAGAATCCTCAAGCTCGACCCACTTCTTCCGGGTGAGATGAATGCTATTATTGTATCACCGACCAGAGAGCTAGCAGAGCAAATATACAAAGTTCTTGGGTCTTTGATCGAATTGTCAACTAGTTTGGAAGGCACCAACGGAGAAGCAACAAAGCCTAAGAAGAAGACCTCCCGACCAATAAGGTCTCAACTTTTAATAGGCGGGACCACACCGACCCATGCAGACCTTAAAATCTTTCTTCAGCGTCGTCCTCATATTCTAGTTGCTACTCCTGGTAGACTTGTAGAATTATTGGGGTCCAACTCAGTACGAACAAAGGCATTAGATTGTCTAGTATTTGATGAAGCAGATAGGCTACTTGATCTAGGATTTGATACTGCCATAAGTCAGATCTTAGGCTACTTACCTAAACAAAAAAGAGTGGGACTATTTTCCGCAACTATAAGTGAAGCGGTCTCAGAAATGGTCCGTATTGGAATGAGGAACCCAGTAAAGATTGTTGTTAGAGCTGGTAAAAAACATCAAACGACACCGACATCTCTGGGAATATCCTATAAAGTTGTCGAAGGTCCCAATCAGAAAATACCTTTATTGCTGCACATGTTAAGATCGTGCCACTTTAAAAAAGCCATTGTCTATTTTCCGACATGTACCAATGTGACATATTTTTACTCTCTAATTACGCTTCTGGAGGAGAATAGGAAAAAGAATGCTGGCGATATTGATCTACCTTTGCCAATGCTATGTTCTTTACATGGAAAATTGCCATCAGGCCCGAGACATAAAACGTTGGAAAAATTCGCCAACAGCCTTGATCAAGCTGTTCTTCTGACCACTGATGTTGCTGCACGTGGATTAGATATTCCAGGAGTCGATTTGGTCATTCAACTGGATCCTCCTACAGACCCTAATGTGTTCCTACATAGGATGGGCCGTGCCGGCCGTCTTGGTAGACAAGGTACTGGAGTAGTGTTTCTGAACAAAGGACGCGAAGAGGATTATGTTGACTTTTTGAAAGTACGCAACGTTAAAATAATGGAAGAGGCGCATGATATTAGTAACCTAGAAGGGGATTATGACTTTTCCTCAATAAGAAAGTGGATTCTTGAAGACAGAGGTAGACATGATCTAGCATTGCGGTCCTTCTTATCATATGTGAGATTCTATACAAAGCATACAGCTACTTCAATATTTCGAATTCAAAATTTAAATCTAGTGGAGCTGGCCCGTTCTTTTAACTTATTACGACTACCCAAGATGCCTGAATTGAAGTCGCTTCCCCAAGATCAGCTGCCAACGGATGGATGGTTAGGAGACCCCATCAATATGGACGAGTACAAATACGCAAATCCGCAGCGAGAACAGGCACGAGTTGACGAGTTGACCAGCAGATCTACAGAAACACGATCTAGAACAAAGGACATTGTAAAAAAGAGTAACAAGGCATGGTCAGGCAAGTCTGAGCGTAAGGAACTAGCGTCAGAGAGACGAGAGAAAAGAAAGAACAGGCAGATAGCTAAAAAGGCAGCTGGGCTTGGTGATGACTCTGATTCTGATAGTGGAGCGGAAGTGGATTGGAAGGAAGTTATCCAGCAGAAAAAGAAGCAAAAGGTCGACACTGGGATCGCTGCTTTTGCTGATTTATAGTCCCCTTAGGGGGCCCACCATAGTTAATTTAATAAAACATAACGGAACATGCATGACGTTTAAATAATTAGAATTATAGCCTAAATGCACCAGTACGACTGGTAATACCATCGTATACCAAGGTATTATCAAGAGGCACGTATTGATGGGTAATGATTTTAACAGCTTCCTGGGCACCAACTCCGCCGATGAACGAGGCGATATTGTATAGCTCGCCACCGGCACGAGTGAGTTCCTGAGAAATTTTATTTGCTTGGGTCGAATCCAATGAGGAATTGAACTGGGAGAAAATGCTCTGTATGTCTTTAGTCAAACCATCGTCATCATTATCATCAGGTGAACAGTGACCGGGTCGACCGCCAGTTCTCTCCTGAAACGCCTTATATGCACGAATTGCAACGTAGATATCCAGATCTTCTTCTTTAATGGATGAGCATTCGAGCTGCGAAGCAGCATATTCGAGAGGAGACCCGGTGAATATGCGAATGTATCTGCAATTTTTACAGAAATTAGTGATATACTCATCAGATAAAACGGCTGTAGTTGTAGTAGTTTTTTGAAGTGAGCGAATGATTGATTTCATTTCGGCGATATCCTTTTCCGCTTTCTGTTTGTAAATGGTTTGCAACTCAACAAACCATTCGGTGCTTGTCTTCATGTCTGGAAGAACTCCTGATAAGGGAAGCTGTTTTAAAACACGGCCAGTGTCGTCTTTCCGGTCGTAAAAAATGCGTAGAGCAGCAACAGCCGTCCAAAATTGAGATTTGTGAGGACCGCTTATAGCATTTTCGTGGTAGATAATTTTCTCGAGATCAGATGAGAGGGTCTGCGAGGACTGGAACAGTTTCCATACAGCACCAATAGCTTCATTGAAATTCTCATAATCTGCAGTGGCAGCATCAGATTTTCTGCTCTGACGAGCAGACTCCATAATGAATTGTTTGAATCGTGTCTTTTCTTGATAAGACGATGGCGATCGAGTAGTATTGAGTTGCTTCCATTTTTTCAGCGAATTAATCAATATAATCACAAAAGGAATATGTTCTATCTCGACCTCGGTAAGAGATCCAAGGTCTTCGAACTTCTGAGCATAATTAACAAGTTCCGGCCAGGGACTATCGAGCCTCAGATCAACAAGAGAATCTGGGTGTGACTCGATCACTGTATGATCAACAGATAAGCATAAGCGCAGATATCCGTAAAACCCAACGGAATCGGCGATGATTAAGGGGATATCAAGGGCGGCCAATTTCGACTGAATTGACAATAAGCGGGTGGGCCCAATACCAGAAGCGATTACCAGGTTGAATGGAGAGAAATCATCCACTTCACCAACCAGCCCTCTACACTGTATCTGTGGATTCAATTCATTCAAGAGTGTCATCACACATTCAGACCGTGGCTTGCCCAAATCACTGTCAGCATTCAAGAAAAACTGCGATTGGAGATCTTCTTCAGTCACTAAACAATCGTCTGAAATGGACAGATGACCAATGCCTGGTAGAATTAGATTCTTGACCAATTCACATCCTGTAGCAGTGGCTCCGATTAGTAAAACGTGACTATTCTCCAGTGCTTCTTGACCAGAATTAGCCCATAGTCGCAACTGCCGGTCATATTTCTTCTCCTTGTAAGATGGGATCACGGAAATGATGCCATCAGAAGAACTACCACCAGATATCTGTTCCGACATCACCATTGACCTATGAAGCAGCTTCTGTTTTTTCGCTTTTGCCCAGTCCTCCCCCATGCAATTATTAATTATTTGAAATGATATGTTTGTGCAGAGCCAAGATATTGTTTTGTAAAGTCTAAATACCCATCGTAAGCTTTGAATGATGATGTATATTGTATAATCTTATTATGCAGGGCTACTGGTGTTAGATAGGCCTAACCCGCAAATTGTGATCAAGGCTGAAGCGTTATATAATAGCTATTTACAGAGCATATGAATCCAAGCAGAGGAATATTTATAGTTAGTAAACTTGACGCAAAATAAGAGTCAGTAAAGTCAATGAGGCAAGGTCTTTCTTGACAGCAGAAAGACATCTCCAGCATGGCCATGGCCAATTCATGCCACCAAACCAAGTAATGTAGACTCCTACTGTCTTCCTCCTTTCCTGCCTGCCCTGGAAGCTGCACAGTTACACAAGCAAACATCAATCTCGATGCCAACCCTAGCCACGAATTATTTTTAGTTTTGAGCAGCTCGCGAATCTGCCTATCTTTTGCATAGCCATAAAATCAGTAACATTTTACCAGCAGGGAATTTCAGCCCGAAGCATAGGGAATATATATATCAGTATCTGCACCAATTATTCATCGACACACTGCCCCCTACTAGTTTTCGACCACAGTCACAGTATCACAAGCGTTGGAGCAGGTCTAAATAATGAATCTCTCGTCAGCTTTCATATTATTAGCATCTTTTATTGCCCTAAATGCGCCGAATGTTGGCGCAGAGACCATGAGTGATTTAGAAGGAACGTGGTCTTCGAAGTCCAACGCTGTATTCACTGGCCCAGGGTTTTACGACCCTGTCGATGAACTTCTGATAGAGCCTGCTCTTCCTGGCATCAGTTATTCATTCACGTCTGACGGGTACTGGGAGCAAGCTATTTATCAGGTTACTGGAAATCGTAAGTTTGTATTTACCGCGTATTGGCCTGCTGTTTTCTAACCCTTCTTTTCAGCACAAAGCCCGAAATGTCCTTCTGGCGTTCTACTTTTCCAACATGGGGAGTACGAGATCCTCACTAACGGATCTCTCGTTTTAACTCCTTTTACAGTCGACGGTAGACAACTTGTTTCACAGCCATGCGAGTCCGACACTGCGACTTATATGCGTTATAATCAAACGGAATTTTTCAAGAGCTTTGCTATTCAAATCGACGACTACCATGGCCGATACCGTCTGGACCTCTACGAATTTGATGGGTCTCCTTTACCTCCTCTTTATCTCTCGTATAAGCCTCCCATGATGCTTCCTACTGAAACCATGAATCCCACTGCTACTGGTGGCCAAGCCACTTCTACGAGTACTGTTCAGAAGGTTCGTCGTGCTCTAGAGAACAGAGGAAAGACCACTGCCATACGTAAAAATACCTATGATCTCACGACATACTGGTATGTCGGCCTGACCCTCATTTTCATCGGTACCACTGGTTGGTATTGTTTGTAATTGATTACAATATATATTTATAGAAAAAAACATGCCATGTATCATTAGCATTAGCTGGAAGTAGCATAAATGAGAATGAAATTATTATAAAAAAAAAAAATGTTATGCAAATACAAGAACATAAAAACAAACTAAATAGATATAATATACACTTTTTCGTTTTCGTTAGATTTTTAGTTTAAGTCGTACTCTGTTTGGTTTAGCTGGCGTACCATTTCGGTCTTTGCTATCAGTCTCGGGAGCAGGAGTAGGTGCAAAAAAAGGCGTCGCGGCAGCAGCAGCTGCTGCCTGGAGCTCTGTGGCATGAGCAGGGATCTTAAGCTTGAAAATGCGAGCCCGCGATTCAGCATACACCTTGGGAATTTCAGCAGCTTTATTCGCCTTGGCCGTGTCGGCAGCTTTCCTGTACTGTCTTTTAACAGGAGGATTGACAGGAGCAGACGGCTCTACAATGGATATGGTGGAAAGTGGATAAGGAGAAGCAGGCGTCGTGACATTGCCACTGATAACTTTTTGATTAGTTGAGGAATCCGAAGAAGCAGATGTACCATTTACAAGTACGATTTTGGGCTTGGGAGGTTCGCTAATCTTGATGATTATTTCCGTATCACCAATTCGTTTAGCCATCAATCGATGAATTCTAGGAATTGGTAGAGTAACCATATAACTACTGAGTGGTTCATACAATAGTCGACATATCTCTAACAACCGTTTTTTGGCCAGAATGCCTTCTACTCTCCAACTCGTAAGAGCCGCCCAGATTCCTTCGGAAAAAGTAGAGAATTCACTGCTGCTTGACTCATTGGATTTAAAAGTTTTACGAATCATACCCATCGCTCCTGATACACTAGTTCGAGCCAACGCTTCTCGGCGAGCTTTTAATGAATCCGTGCCCGATTCTACAATCGTCAATCCGCCATTATTTTCATTTTCATCCTTGACAGCTTTCTTTGAATCGCAAATACCAAAAAGCCTTGGACTTTCGCCATCCAGTGCTATATCGCCAATAACTTCTCCCAATATCTCAATCAGTCCATTCTGGACAAATGACGAGGTCTCATGAATAATCACATAAATAACGTACTGCATTATGTGATCATCTCGCAATCCGCCTAAACTCATCAAACTTCTAAATGCCGCAAGACGAACATCATCATTATTACCTTGTCTTGTGTAGAGCATCAGTTCTTCAACACTGGGACTGAGATATCCATGCCAAGACAGCGTTCGCTTTTGATTAATAGCTTCAATGGTCACCATATTTTGAAATGATGGAATCCATCTATCCATTCGCTCACATCTTTCGATTTCTGCCACTGCCTGAGTGATGAAGCGCTGTGATTCTGAATCGGCTCCCTGGCCTATGGCATTATTTGAATGGCCCTTTAACGAATCAACAATTGCGCGAATCAACTCACAAACATAAAAACAGTCAGAAAATTGATTGCTTGAGTTCTCATTATACCGCAATAAGTCAAGTAGAAATCGCTTTACATCTAATGGGCAATTGCCTCGCAAATCTCTCACGAGCGATAATGCACGGATCAGGGCCTTTTGAACAAAATATGTCGGGAAATCAGCAAAATTATTGGCAGATGGAATGGTCGATCGATCAAAGCAAAACGATTCTTGAAACGTCTTCAACAAATGATATTTACCAATATAATCCGTTTCCTCTACTGCCATCTTTACTAAAGCCATTGCCGCTTGCACTCGAATACCATAATAATATCTCCTATCCATCAGAGTGCGAACTAGAATGGTGGAATATAATTTGCTTGGTTTTGAATCCCTGAAAAAACTCACTGCTTCATGCTGAGCCACTACGTCTCGATCTTGCTGTAGCTGTGACACGTACATATAGTCAGGTTGGTTGATATAAATTTTACAGATCCATTCGAAATCTGAATCGACTCTCATCCATTCGAAGGCCTCATTGTACATTCTTTCCTCATCATCTTTATCCCAATCACTCAATCTCCATTGTTGAACTTCTCTATCTGACTGAAGAACATCTCCCAAACAATGCAGTAGCACACCATTTCCCGTATTAGGGGCATTTGTTAAGTCATCATCATCGTTCATTGTTGGAATATCAACATACTCAGCCTTGGTACTTGTGCCCCTCTGGTTACGGCGCAGTCGCTTATATTTTGTATTGTATTGAATATCCAGTTTGGTAAAACTGTCCTTTAAATCCACCACGTGTTCGTACGGAGTACCATCTGCTTCGTGGATTCTGATAGTCATTGGACCCGTAAAGATAGACTGAATCGGATATTCTTTATGCTCCACTTCTTCGCTCAACTGCCGATTAGCACTTTCAAGAAACGTTTTCGGGTCTAGTCTTTCAGTTCCTAGTTCAGATGTTTGAACCTGACGAATACCCATTTCCACAAACATTCGCTTCTTGTTAAATCGTTGAGTCACTCGGAAAATCGGGTATCCAGATCCAAATACCCATTCATCGAAAAACTTTTCTAGTCGACTGTGACTAACCCGTTCACATAATTTAATAAAATGTGATGTGCTGAGACATGAATTCAGATCGCCTGACATCGATTGCAGAAATAGTTTCGGCAAGACTCGCGATAGCCCCAAAGATCTATCAGTCTTTGTCATTCTCCGATCCAGAATGAACAATACCACTGGGGCCTTCAACCTTATGAATGCCAAATCTTTATCACTAAGTGGATATAAGAAATCAGGATGTGCAAGTGGAGGCTTACCAATATCTTCACGGCAAATCTCTTCTACTCTACTTTTCATTCTGAATCTATATTCGTTGTTACCGAACAAGCGCCGTAAGAACAAGTTCGACATGTAATGAGCAATGCCAATTGTGACCCACAAATCATTCCATGTTCTAGGAACAATGTTAATTCCACACCATTGCGAAGCCAACGCAATTGTTAGTAATTCTGTGCAAGTAAACAGAGGCTCAATCAATTGTGGTGGAAACAGTAGTTTATCGCTACAAATTGCTAATGATGCGGCACTCGCTATCTGCACCTGGCAACCACTAACGAAACACAATGAGAACGTTGAAAACGGATATGATCCATACTCTCTTGTGAAAAACTCCATAGCCTTATGTAAAAATATACACGTATTTGTGGCTTCTAAGACCTTGTCAGGAAATGTGTATACTGATATTGGGATCGCGTTATTATTCTGTTCCTCTCCAGCATCTTCATCTTCAGCTCTTTGCAAATCCACAATTGGCGTGCGAACAAACGGTCCGACAACGAACCCAACGTGATGAGCAGATATTGGCGTAAAAAGTTGAAAAGTTGTTACTTTTTTTGTTGAATCAAAAGGGTGGGTCATCTTGAACTATTAGTATTTCTGCCCTTGAGAATCAACCTGATTCTACTACTTACCTCTATGGGAGTTGAATTGTTACAGATAACAATAATATCAAGCTCTGATTCGTCGTTTTCAATGTCTTCATCTTGTAAATTCTCATCGTCTTCCACCTCTTGATCAGTTTTTTCTTTTGTCATCTTGGTACTACTACTATCATCAGGCAAGCCTACTATGCGTGGAACCGAAACCTCCAGTTCCCACGTACTCAATTCCCACAGGCCATCGATACATGGCAGCCAGCTACTCGTCGATTGCCCTATCGGCTCATGAGTGGTATACGCGTGCCAGAACTGACGTTTCAGATTACTCTTGACACCTCCTACAAATTGAAATCCTGAAGAACTACCATCCGTACTGAAATCAATCTTCACCGTCAATGGCTGGCATATAATCATATCAGGAGATGCCCATCTTGACAAAGAAGCAAGTGACGAACTTGCTAAAGAAGCATCTTCTTGAGCCAGTATTTTGGTTCCTTTCGGTAGCTGGATAACCAACTCCCCAGGAAGGGTGTCGCGTAGCAGACCTTCAATCTGTTTTGAATACAAATGATGTTGATGAACAGATGTGGACGAGGGCATTTTGGCATCGCGGAGGGCGTCGACATGCTGGAAAGTGGTTCGTTTGCCATTGATGAAAACATTCTGGATCCGACTGTGTCGACAATCCAGCGTGATCTGCTTCAATAAGACATCTGTTGGAATAACTGTCAGCTCAGTCCAGCCTCGGATCGATGCATTTGCCAAATCAACATCGATAGATACTTTCTGATGGGCTACTCTGAACCCTCTATCGACAGCACCATAAGCATCCATAGTTGACTGCCTTAATGCAAACAATCTCCATCAAGCACGCTGGCCAGTCAGTATACTGGCTGCTGCTGTAATGTGATCCACTAACCAGCTTTGATTATCGATTATTTTTTTTTACTTGCGGTAGCACCACGGCAACAAAGCTGGTAATCAAGACGTCTAGTTTTATCTATGACTTCTTTTGGCTCTTGATTTATGTCTCTTCAGGAGCAAATGTGCAAGCAACCACGTGATAAAGTGCGAATATTCTGGTTATAACCGTATTATTAGAATTTCATATTCACACTTATACTCACTTTCACATTCATGTTCATATATGTATTCAGTATTCAATTGTAGAAGCCAATTTCACGGAACCGCGAAGCTAAGCCGCACAGAATATGGCAAATGGCAAATCCGAACCGGGTAACCTTAGAGGCCAAACATAAGGGCAAATAAAATACATAAATAAATACAACTGGAAGTTGTGTATGATCCAGCAAAGCTTTTATCTCAGTGTATAGAAAAGCCATCTACTATTTGCTGAATGTACGGATATGTCAGGGGTAAAAGAGTCCTGCCTGCTGCATATGGCCGATAAGCTTTATCGATCGATATGAGCACGCACCGTTCATCTGCCATGCAATGAACCGCGTCACAGGCACGGCTACAGAGACATATATGTAGCTAGCTATATCTCACTGGGTCTTTATCTATCAATATCAATCTCCGCATTTTCCAAAAGGAGCGTTCTCTGGCTGCCGTTGTTGTGCTGCTATGAAATTATCATTATCTTCGTCAGGTAGGACATTTGCTAGCTTCTGGATCTTTGGATTGGTGAACAATGTCCTATACGTAGTGATTCTGTCAGCAGCCATTGATTTGGTTGGCCCAGAAGCTCCAAAGGCTATCGTACTCTTAGCAGACGTGTTACCAGCACTCATTGTGAAATTCACTGCTCCATTCTATATTCATTTGGTTCCTTATTGGTTCCGTATATATCTACTTATTCTGCTGAGTTTTACTGGAATGTCTTCAATTGCATATTGCGAGGGGTTGGTCCAGCGTTTATTTGGTGTTGTATTGGCGTCTGCTTCATCTGGGCTGGGCGAGATCTCGTTTCTTCAGCTTACCCATTTCTATGATGCTTGGTCATTAGGAGGGTTTAGTTCTGGAACAGGAGCTGCTGGTCTCTTGGGTAGTTTTATATTCTTGATGCTGACTTCATGGATTGGCATTTCAACCAAAACCACTTTGATAATATTTAGTTTGGTTCCTTTTTCATTTGCCATGGTCTATAGCTGGCTCCTTCCATCTACAGATGCCAGTGTTTCAAATGGATACCTTCGGGTCGAGGAGCCCGTGGTTGAAGATACTGATATAGCCGAAACCGAAGGCCTCACAAGTGATGTTGCTGGCTCATCCACATTAGATGATCCCGAAAACTTGGCAGATAAACCAGCTGAGCCGGCCTTTTCATTTATGCGTACTTTACGCAAACTCCGACCATTGGTCATTCCCTTTATGTAAGATAGACACCCTGTGGATAGTACTAGGTTGGCATTTACTTCTAACACACTACAGGCTTCCGTTGATGTTCGTATATATTGGGGAGTACATCATCAACCAGGGAATATCTCCCACTCTACTATTTCCCCTTGAGGAAATGCCTTTCGATAGATACAGAGATGCCTACGTGACATATGGCACTCTTTATCAGTGTAAGTTTTTGTGCGAGCCCATTTGCCAACAAATATACTAACATAGAGCTCAGTGGGTGTATTTATATCTAGATCTTCTTCTAGATTTGTACGAGTGCGAAAACTGTACCTTCCTGCGTTCTTGCAATCGATTAATGTGTTAATATGCATTCTTCAGTCTATGTATATGATCATACCGAACATCTACTTAGTGATGATTCTTATTTTCTATGAAGGGCTTCTTGGCGGGCTATCTTATGTCAACACTTTTCTTCTCGTTTCTGAAACTGTCCCACTACCGGAGCGAGAATTTGCTATGGGAGCGGTGGGTATCAGTGATTCAACTGGTATTACTATTGCTGCCTTAATTAGCATGTTTTTAGAAAAGTCTCTATGTAGATTTCAGCAAAGGACTGGCCGGCCATGGTGTGAGCTGCCATGAACTTGTAACGTATTTATCTGTTTTGTACTCTCTAGGAATGTAGTTCAAAAGTAATTATTGAAATTCAGAGTGGCCTGCACAGCGTGTGCTACGAACGGAGTAGTTCAGGCAGAGAACATGCGATTGATATACATTATACATTATAAATTATAGGTTATTCAAGATCTACTCGTCATCTTCCGATACAGCCTTTTTGGACTTTTTGGACTTCTTCTTGTGTTTCTCTTCGCCATCGGAAGGCTTTCTCTTTTTGGACGATTCTGACGCGGGCTTATATTCGGGCTCTTTAGGGGCCACAAAGTCCTTGGCTCGTTCTTTGTCCTTCTCAGCCTTTGCAGCTTCTCTCTTCTCTCGCTTTTCTTCAAGTTTACTATGATCTTTATCTGCCTTACTAAGGAAGTATTCACCACTCTCGATCTGCAAGTCAATCTTTCTAGGAGTCTGAGCAGGAGGGAAGGGTGTGTATTTCTTCTCCGTGGTATCTCTAATCTTAGCAGGCTTCTTACGCGCAACACTACGTTTTTTGAATTGTGGTAGGAACCGGCTCCAGTCCTCGTTGGCTAGTTCGGGCTTTTGGGCTAATTCTCGTTTGATCATTAGCTCTTTAATATGATAAATAGGATGGATATTCTTCATACAATCCTCTATAATTCTCCTTGCTTCTTTTAATCCTTTAAATGGTCCCATAACAGACACTGTGTTTCCTTGAACAAGGATATAACATTTTGTCAATAACTCAAGAGCCTTGAGTGTGTTACCATTGGGCCCTAGTAATCTTTGACGTCGCTTAACAAACCGATCTTTGTTATTGACAAAAGTTCCTATCTTGACAACATCACATGCAATATCATCTTGAAGGATCTTAACCGCTTGAGGGAACGGAACACTACGAGATAACAGTTTAATCAGATCACGAGCCTTAAGAATGGCTGCCGGGTCATAAGTCTTTCTGGTTGTCTTGACAGTCATCGAACCTTCCACAAGATCTAATACACATGCGATACCCTTGGTATCCAGAGCACGAGTCACATCACCCCAAACTTCTCGCAGGTAGCCTTCTCTATACTTTGGAAATAGAGTTGCAAAGCTACTTTCTTCAAGGAAGGCCTGTCCGCTTTTATTGTCTTCAGGAAGGAAAGGGTCTTCCTTCCATTTGTCGATACCTTCAACGTCCCAAGGCTTGTCTTTATTGTGAGTAGACGGCATGGTTCAAGATAGCTGATTCAAATGATTAAATACAACTACTTTCTTCATGAATCAATATATATACAAGAAGGGAATATTTTCCAAGAATCAAGGTTGCCTAACCCTTATCTAAACAGATCTAAGTAAAAAAAATTTAGCCGTGCGCGAAGTTAAGAATCTGATAATGCCATAAATATATATATAAAATTGTGGAACGAAGGAGAAGTAGCCAACTGCTGGTATTAATATGGCCTCTAATAAGTCCAACAGGCAGTCGGTACCGAGTTCTTCTACTAAAAATGGCTCTCAGACTGTGAAAACGAATTCCAAAGTGTCGAGCAAAGTGACCAAAAGAACAAGAAAGGAAGAAAAGCGAGCTAAACGTAACAAGGCTAAAGATTCGGAAATACTAGCAGAACTTGACATGACGGTAGAAGATGTATTTCAAGCAGTGAATAAACCTGATAAAAAAGCTCTTGAGGCACGAGCAAAGGCTCAGAAGGCTGAGCTGGCAAAAGATATGAAACGGACAAATGACTCGCTATTAGAACAACTGGAATCAATCGCACAATTTGAATTATGATCATGAAGTATACGAAAATAAATAAAATAATAATAAATAATAAGGACTAAGAAATTGAATGAATTATGGCCCTACCAAAGAGGACTTCCGACTCATAACCACACCCCTGCGATCTTTGCCAGCGCGGGGTCTACTTAGCCAACTATTGCGTACAACTAGTGCGAAATGATCGATCTGAGCTTGATTTGAGTTACCTGATTGTATAAGGGATAAAATATTGCTGCACTGAAGAATGCGAACTGCAATATTGGATATAGACAATGACGAGGACGATGACATGTTAAAATTCAAAGTGTCCAGAGACAAAGTCGCTTCAAGTCTACCTATCACAGGTATAATGATATGATCACGGAAACTCATAAGTATGAACCGACGTGTATCAAGAGGATCTTTGGCTTGAATATCACGCCAAAAGGGAGCAGCATCCTCAGGCGGAATAAGCTTTCCAATCCCCTGGAACTCACACTGCAGTGGCAGGAAAATGGCCTCCACATAAGGAATGACCTCTGTGAAGAAAAAGATCCAAAGCTTGACCAGATTCTGTAAGATTTGAGAGTTATCACTTTTAATCAGGTTGATTTCAAAAGAATACATTCCAGCCCGTAAAAGTTCATTGAACTCATTCATAATCATTCTGGCAGTGCCCCCTTGTTGAATGAGAATGCTCAAGTGCATTAATATAAGGTTGTTAAGGTCTTCAACTGGAACTCGTAGTCCCTCTCCCGAGAACAAACCAATTACCCTTGACCGAAGAAGAGACCAAGACCGATCTAATACTTGATCACGTTCTTCCTTTGTACTACCCATATACTTTAGTTCTACTACGCCAGGACTAGATGGATGAAATGAATAGATGCTTCCCTGTTCAGAGATGAGCTTGGAGTTAGAGAATGATGACGATAATCCATGTGAATCCTTACGGGGGCGAAACGTCAAGTGATGCTTAATAGTTTTTTCTCTCGGCCCAGAGGTCGTGCTGGCTGAGTTGGCCGATCCAATCAGAGTCGTATTGGACGTGTTATTCAACGTACCAAGCACACCAATACTCGACCCGGTACCTGAACCTTGTCCACCTGATGAGGTGCGGTCACCACTTAAAGCTGTCACAAGTGACCCAATAGATGCGATTCTTTCAAGTTCCCTCGATGGGCGGGTTAAGGGCGACCTCTCGCTGATAGATGGTCGTCCGGATATTGGAGGCAGAGAGGTCTGGATAGTCAGGTCGACAACATTCTTCTTACGAGACGAAGAAGAAGACGAGGTGGAATGTCCAGATGGCGACGAGTGCGAATGGGAGTGGGGTTTAGTGGCCTGTCTTGCAAACATTTTTGCTTTGGAAAGGGCACTTTCTTTTGATTTAGAAGCAAACACCGCAGCGGATGCCGCAGCGGCAGCTGATATTTTGTTTCTAGCTGTATTGGATAATCCACCACCAGTGCCACCACTTGGAGAGGATAATAATGAAGATGAGGACGAAGCCGTGTGTATTGGCGGACCCAGCCCAGATGAACCCCCAGTATACAGGTTGTTGAGTCCTCCATCCATTGTCATAGACAGGCTCTGACTGTAAGTATTTGAGTTATTATGTCCGGATATATTTTTTAAAGTCGCTGCCTTTGCCGCCGCCTCAGAGGGTGTATAATGGTTCAATGCAGTGGCAGATTGTATACTGTTCAATCTTGGCGAAGAGTTGGTAGAGTAGCCACCTAGAGAGAGTCTCCGTCCAGAACTTGGAGGTGTATGGGGCTGGCCTGTTCCATAATTTAAACCCTGAGGAGCAATAAATGCCTGTGAGGAGGATGGAGATGGGGTATCTGATGGAGCTCGTGCTACGCCAATTGGCGAGGTCAAAGCTGAAGATGCAGACGAAGAAGACGAGTTTGTCCGAGCATGAGAGTCGGAGCGTGAATTCATTTTTAGAGCGTTTTTTTAAAAACCTTTGAAGACCATGGAGCATTCGCCATAAGTGGGTCTATTGATCTGCTTATAATCTGCTTGAGATGGTGAACTCAAAAACGTCGCGTTACGGCCAATGTCTCGGTCGCCGTCGGATACAAATATGAAAATACGTATATATGGCAGGCTCTGGGTTATCACTATATTAATATGCTATTATCTATAATATATACACATTCTACAATCTCTCTTTTCCTTTGTAGTCAATAAACCTGGCAAGATTTAGAGTAGCTTCATCACCGATGGCTCTCAGTTGTCCATTTTTTTTCTTATCAATTCGTTTCGTAGCTTGACGCACGACTGGCAGTAACTGCTTGAGCTTTTGCAGCCATCCTCCAGCAACAAATACAGGTTCATCATAATCATAGCTTTTGTCTCCAAACAAGTCAAAAATTGCATTCAGAGTTTCGAATAAAATAGGTGGAGGAGTTTCCAAAGGAGAACTTATTAAGGCGGAGAAAAATGATGCAATTTCCGATGTAACATTATGACGGGATTGAACCTGACCAAGAACTGTTAATAACGTAACAGAGCGGGCAGTGAACTCAATCCACTCTTCATCGGGAGTGGACGATCTTAGCTCTGTATATTGGCTCATTATAGTCGATATGACAGATCGACCATTCACATCCACAGGCACCTGGCCTTTGAATGCAGTGGCAACGGCTCCAAGAACACCAACACAACCAGTAATCACTTCAATCTCAGCAGCTCGAAGATATGTGTCAGTAGCCAAGTTGGACCACAGTTGTTCTGCATGCGTCTTCCAATCATTGTTGTCAATTGGAACTTTACGTTGTAAGGTCCAACATACATTGTTAAGTGCAGCAATACTTCTAGAGCATAACTCCGGAATACTCAAAAACGCTACACAGAGAGGCACCACTCGCTCGTTCAGAAATAAAACTGATGACTCGGCTTCAGATCGGCCTTGCTCATTAAAAGAGATATCAATATCATCTGGTATGAAATCGTCGTTTTCTAGGGCCAAACCGTTGGTAGCTATGCTTTTCTCAAAATATGCTTCATCAGAAATGTCTTCGTCCATATCTTCGTTAATCACGTCGTTATCTGGTAGCAGTTCTGCAGTTGAATAAATAATTGATGGATCAACTTCAATCGTTTCGGCGATCGCCGTGATCAGTTCCAAAGTCACTTGGATAGCATTAACGGAAGATCTGGCTTCTACAGCTTGTTTTGCCGACTCCTGTAGCAGGCTCGGTTCTGTGTTCTCGATAACGGGCTTAAGTTGTTCCTTTACTGTAGATATGTCGATAGTGGAAACAATGTCTAGCAGAGAAGCCAATATATCGCCAATAATTTGATCATTTGATTCTGAGTCCTTATTGTCATGTTTACCGGCTTTTTTTCTCGATAATGCGATCTGGGCTTCAACGTACGCATTGTATTTGAATCCATTTGCATGAACTTTAGAAATAGCCGATGAAGATGATGATTGAATAATTTGATCTGCCAGATTCGATGGAACCTGTTTGATAAAGTTATCATTAGACTCGGATAAAACATACACAAGTTCCAAAATAGAATCCACAAGCGATTTCGGTACAATTGATTTTGATTTTTCTCCTCCCTTGATTCCTTCTGATATCTGTAGGAGAAGAGCCAGTTTGTCGCCAACAAATTGACCAAGCTGAGGAATCCTTTTGTCAACAGCAGCAAAGATTTCCTCACCAGCCGACGACATCAGAGCTATCAAGCCCAGAATATTCTCAAAATATTCAAAAACTAGAGTCCTCTGATCCCCGGTGAGTTTCTGTACTGACTCGGCATTAGTTAGCAGAGTTGATATTTTAGCCAGTCCGCCTTCAACCGCGGTGAGAATATCCTGTCGGTAAAGAAAAATAGCGACGTCATAACCTTCTTCGGCAACCAAATTTCTTAATAAACCATATGCTTCAGCCACATTTTCTTCTGAATTATCCGACAACGACTGGTTCATAACCGTCTGAATAAGCTTTTCTTTCAACAATAAAGATCTTAACTTGGAATCTTCACACATTGAAATGATTGCTGAGATGGCCATTGATCTATCGCTACTAGAAGGAGAGATCAGCTTCTCAATCAGGGGCATAATCTTTTCCTGTCTAATTCGCTCATCTTTCGGATTATTTTTTGACGCACCGACCGGATCTGCTGCTTTGCGAGCTTGCTTCAGCTTCTTGGATCTTTTAGCTTTCGCCATATTTGGTGAGATGATGGTAAGTGGTCGTTCTTCCAAACGTCGACGAAGTGAAATTTAAACAATATTTTTCTCGATGTTAGGGTTTATGGATATCATCAACGGAAACTCAGGGGGCATGCAGGGTCCTCGAGGGTCCTCGAAGGACTTCGCTACAATTATCTATAATAAATATATTTACTTTTTAACCATACCTTTGAAACCTCGAAAGTATTTATCTCTAAATTCTTCGTTGGCCTTTCCCTGAACAGTATAGTTCTCGCCTTTTTCTCCATAAGGTCTTCTCTTATATGCCACTAATCTTCTACTCCACTTATTGAATTCCTGTACGCTGATTGAAAGTAGTTCTAGGTCTTCGTGATGTGGGATGTCGTTCTCAGCCGTAAAGTCTGCATTGGCAGTTGGCATCCAAAAGCATAGCCTACCTCCTTCTACCAAGTGATGGGAACAGAAACGAAGTAGATCATCTAACAGAGAGGTGAACTCATAAGGCTTTTTAGGGGGAATGTAGTCCTTGCGTAAATGGGCCAATACTCCATCTACCACGACATGTTCCTTGTCTTTGAATCTTTCTGGATCTTTTGATCCAAGTACTTTAAGTCCTTCACGGACTCCGTAGGGAGGGTCACAAATGACGGCATCGAATTTGAGATCACTTCGAAATGCATTATTAGTAAAGTCAATGGTCATTACATCGAGAAATTTGTTTGACATTCCATATTGAGCGAAATTGGCATCGATATTGGCAGCTTTGCTTTTGCCCTTTATCATCCTAACATCGATATCAGATCCGTAACACATGGCTCCAAAATGACCAGCTGCTACTAAAAAACTTCCAGTACCTACAAATGGATCATAGATAATATGACCAGGCTTGATCTGAGCCACGTTACAAGTAAGAAGAGACAATTCTGCATCAAATGATGTGGTACCAATATATTTACGCTTCTTCAAATCGTATGTGTCTACAATCTTTCGACTAGACTCACCGACAAATTCCCCGAAAAATACCTGGTATGGCTCTGGACATGGTGGACACTCTGCACGATCTCCAGTAAGTTTATAGTCCTCGAGAATTGTAAATGTATGCAGAGGTTTTTTCATCTTGATTGGACCGCTAAGTGCCATATACTTGAATTTGTTTATAATGTCCACTTGATCGGACCGACTCCTGGTACCTAGATATGAAACGATATCGAATTTGAAAGAATCATTTTGAAACCGATCTACCCAGTACGTTTCAAGATACTGTTGGTGAATGTTGGCATGAAGTGAATCATAGCTGTCGCCATATGCAAATAATTCATACACTGCTTTACAGAGAATGGATCGCTCTATTAGCTGCTTAGCCACTTCAATAGAAGGAAGATCTATTCTGAGAAACGGCGAATCAGCTGAATAGTGGCAGAAATCAATGTTTTCCAGGCCTATTGAGTCGGCCAAAGCCTTTAACTCTGTCAATCGAAAAGTCTCATGAACTTGGGCAAAGAGAATGAGAAACTGGCCCATTCTTGTGGGAGTTTCTTTGTCTGCGAACTGCTTCTGTTATTTATCCAGCTCACAAACTCCCTCTTCATCCTCCAGAATCAAAGGTCAGAATTTATTTTCCACCTGTTTAGAACATTCCTTACCCACGAAACTTGATTCAGGGTCCTAACCGCGAAGGAGCTATGGACTTAGATAGATAAATAATAAATAATCAACTAATCTGCGCTAAAACTTATAATAAATCAATACGAATAATACAAGCAAGAAAGACTCGACAGCACGAACCACCAGCTGAATGCTTACGAGAAAATGTTTGAAGTTTGGAATTGGCAGAGTCGGGTCAGATCTTTTGTCTTTATGAAACCGTTATGAAACCAGCTTCTTTACAATAGGAAGCAACATTATGACGACCCCTATCATACCGCTTCAGAATCTGATCCCATTATTATCACCATTGACATCCAGGAAGGAAGAATTAAAAATTACTGGTGATACTCATATCTCAGGGAAGTTAATGCCCTAACCCCTCTCGAACCACTCCTTTACTTACCCGGTTTGAACCTTCATTTACTTAAAAGCAAGAGTCGTCGTCCTGTGTTCTTTTCGTTCTGTCACTCACTTTTTTTTCTAAACGTACGCGACAGAGTTTGTTAGAGACGAACAAAACCCCTTTTTATCACTCAAAACATAGTCTGTGCCGTGAGATCTGTCTACATAGATCCGGCCTGTATTGTGACGATTATTTCAACTTGTCATTAGGTATTTAGCTTCGCAGTTAGAATTAATTCGATAGGTTTACAGGTTAATTGTATAGCTCGGTTGGATTATACTTTTAAAAAAAATAAAGAGACATTATTTTTAAAGCACGGGAATTTGCAAAGAGTACGCACGAACAAAAGTCATATAGCATAAACACGTGTGTCCAAAATGTCCAGTTTAGATGACGACGATTTTTTTGCCGATATTTAGTATGTATGACGAGATGGCACGAAGAAACACGTTTATAGTACTGACATAATTATATAGCGATGATGATAAGAAGGAAGTAAAGAAGACTGAGCAAGAGAAAGACCAGGCCAAGGAGACCAAGAATGAAGAATCAAACGTTGGTAATACGACTGGTGTCAATGCTCCCCAATCAGCTTCCAATCCTGTGACAACAGCAGATATCTCGTCCACAGTTTCTGCTCTCTCCCATCTGGTAAGGTCTGATAACGACAACAACAATAACAATAATTCGAACTCGAACTCGAACTATAATAACAATAACAATAACAACAACAATTTCAACTCTGGGTCGAACGCCAATAACTTTCCAGGCGATTCTAATCGCAGATTTAATACCGGTAATATCTATATCCCTCCTAAAGATGAAGGTAAAATGTTTATAGGTGGATTGAACTGGGAGACTACGGATGAATCGCTTAAAAACTACTTTTCTAAATATGGCCAAGTATTAGAATGCAATATTATGAGAGATAATGTTAGCGGCCGATCGCGAGGATTCGGGTTTCTCACTTTTGACAGCGTTGAAGCCGTTAATAAAGTTGTATCGCAGTCTGAGCATTACTTGGATGGCAAGATCATTGATCCTAAGCGAGCTATTCCTCGTGAAGAACAGAATAAGACGGCCAAGATTTTTGTCGGTGGAGTTGGTGGTGATGTGACAGATCGTGACTTCAAGGACTTCTTTGAACGATATGGAGTTGTGATCGACGCACAGCTCATGCTTGATAAGGATACTGGACGTCCAAGAGGGTTCGGTTTTGTAACTTTTGATAGCGACGCAGCGGTTGAGAAGATATTGTCTGAAAATATTTTGATTCTCAAAAACAAGGCTATTGAAGTCAAGAGAGCAGAACCTAGAGGTGGTAAAGGAGGCAATGACCAGGGAGGACGAGGTGACTCACAAGGTAATGCTTATGGAAGAGTAGGAGGCCGAGGAGGCATGGGATATGGCAATGCTGGTAGTAGTGGCCTTGGATATGGAGGTGATGCATCATCCGGTGGTGCTGGTAATAGTTATATGGCAGCAGGAATGAATCCAGCAGCCATGTCACAGTACTATTCATGGTATATGAACGCCATGCGTCAGCAAATGATGAGTCAGGGTGTTGGTGGAGGTAGCAGCCCTGGTGGTGGTGACCAGCAACAACAGCAAAATCCTGGTGTAGCTGCTATGATGAGCATGATGCAACAACAGCAGCAGTTACAAGCGGCCGGTGGTGCTGGCGGTAGTGCCAGCCCACCCACTATTCCAGGTATGGTCAGCGGTGCCGGAAGTCCTGGGTTACCTCAGCCTCGACCGTATGAAGATGATACTGAAGGTAATGAGGGCTCTGGTGGTGGGCGACGTGACTATAGGGACCGTGATGATGAAAACAGAGGTCGGTATTCAGGATACCGCGACAGGGGTGAAGATCGTGGAGGAAATAGATGGGGGAGAGGTAGATCGAGATCGCCCAATGAAAATGCCCCTCCTTCTGGGCCTCGTGGAGGAGGACGCAGAGGTAATGGAGGAGGATATAATCGTAGAGGTAACAACCGTGACAGAGGAGATCGTGATCGCGGATATGGTTCCTACCAGCGTTAAAAAAACATTCCTATTGATTAACGATAAAGTATTATTTTAGTAAATAGCCCTTATAATGGGCAGCAAATCAAATGTACTTGTTTTTTTATTATTATTACCTTAATTAGATTTCCCTAGGTGTCGTTCGTGGTCTCGAACCTGCTCAACCTCGTGTCTAGACGCGGCACACCGTTAAGGTGCACGAAGAATGCAGTGGGCACCATATGAGAAAGCAATTACCATTTGCGTTCTGCCATGATATAAAAATCATTCCATTTGCTCCTGTTATCGTTTTGCGTGTCATCCAGTTTTATAGCTTAGCTTTATCTTTTTGCTCCTTAGCAACACCAGCACCACTAACTAGGACGACGCCGTGCCATTGTCTCTGATTCCTGATCCCTATTTACCCCAGCCGATACATAAATTATCTTGTGCATGAATAACGGTAAATAATATAGTAGCTATTAAATTAGAAATCAACGGCATAGTTGATCTCGAATATTCGGGTTCAAGACTCGTTCTGCAAATATCGGAGTGGATAGTTTGAACCGTATCCTGTCAAATCAACCACTAATCTTTTTCTTATTTGCTTTGTCAGAGACTACCACAGGCACCAAGACCTAATTATTCTGTTCGAAACCCTTTGATAGATTCCCTTGGATCCATAACAGTGATGCTGGAACCTTCGACAGAGGCAAAGGCCTGGATTCTGATCTCGGCTTCGTCAGCAGCTTGTATCCTTGGAAGTCTCGTTGTATTTGTAGACGTAATATGGGGCAAACTGTTTCCAAGAAACGGGTTTCAGTTTCAAGATAATAAACAAGTCATGGTCGCCAGTCTAAGTCTAAGCAGTGGTGTATTATTATTCACATCAATGTATCGACTATTACCAGAAGCTTTGGAATACTTTGAATCCAGTCCAGAGCTAAAGGGCAACCATCGACTGGCGAATATGGTCTTAATTGG
Source organism: Sugiyamaella neomexicana (assembly GCA_030555635.1). Taxonomy (NCBI): domain Eukaryota; kingdom Fungi; phylum Ascomycota; class Dipodascomycetes; order Dipodascales; family Trichomonascaceae; genus Sugiyamaella; species Sugiyamaella neomexicana. Next base: position 56,013 of record JANIWN010000009.1, read on the forward strand.
CACCTACCTAATAGGAATTGCCATCTGCGCAGGATTTAATGGCATCATTCATGCATTGACATCTCAAAGTGTCGTTCATTGTGTCCATGGAGAAGATGGAGATCATAGTCATAGTGATGAAGATCTAGAAGCGCATGATGAAGAACAAGTGATTTCATCATCTCATGGGCATGATCATCAACATAACCACCATCACCACGACCATCATCGTCACCACCACAACCCCCATTCTTCGCACGAGAACATAATTCATGCCACCCGTGTCGCACCACCTGTTGACGCCAAGGATGTATTATCCAAACTTGCGACACCAAGCTATGGAGCATCTCAAGATTCTAGCCCCCCAGAGGCCGTTGATGCATCGAGTTTATCGTCAAGCTCAGTTTCGAATGAGGAAGAACCAGAGCAGTATGACGAGACATCTCGCCTTTTAGAGCAGCCGATTATTATTCGTGCCGCCACTGCTACAGCCACTTGTTCAGCAGTTTTGCCACCTTCTCGTCCTCGCTTACCATCTCGAAAAATCAGCTTGCTGGACATTACTCATACTACGTTTCGTGGCAACAAGAAAACAATCGGGGTATGTATGGGATATACAACAATCGAACAATGTCTATTCAACAAATGTTGCCATGACTTCACCGAGACTGGTGAAGAAGAAGACGATGACGACGATACTACGCAAAGACTTTTAATTCCTCCCATTGACGAAGTTAATAGTGATAACGAATACATTGACAGAACAACGTCTCAACACTCAATCCACTCAAATCATTCTGAACATCCCCAACTCCACCACCATCATGTAATTTCTCAGTACTCGCAACTTTTTTCCATCGGTATTCAGACCGCTTTGGCTATTACAGTTCATAAAATACCAGAGGGTATTCTTACGTTTGCTACCTATCATGCTGACCAGTCTCTGGGATTCAGCGTGTTTCTTGCATTAGCAATTCATAATTTTTCTGAAGGTTTTGCGATTGTATTTCCATTGTTTCTTGCTACTCAGAATCGGCTCGTTGCTTTCAGTATTGCTGCTTTACTTGGTGGTATTAGCCAACCATTAGGTGCCGCTATTGCGTGGCTATTTTTTAAGAACAAATTTACAAGCGAATCGACAAGCCTTACTTTTGGTGCCATTGTCAGTTTAACTGCAGGATTCATGAGCATCATTGGTCTTCAAATGTATGGTACAAGCATTGCATTTGGTGGCCAGCAGTCGATAACTTTAACTTGGGCCTTTTTAGGTGTAACACTAGTTGGTGTAAGTGCATGTCTAATATAATAATCTAGCTACTGCTTTTATAAATAGAGTATAATAAAATATAGATTTATGATGGCTCGATTTTTGTTTCGGTTTGTATATTTTTGTTGGTTTGCTTTGCTTTCGATATAATGCTAAGGTCCCTTATGTAATCCCAAAAGAACAATCAAGTAAACATTGAGAACTAGAACAAAGAGCCAGATGCTAAATCCAATAATTTTAACAATGATACCATTAGACATATCAATAATCTGGTTGGTGGAACCCTGATCAACTCCATCTTCATCTACATCATTATGTTGGCGAACAACGACAGTCATGACTTCTTTTTTCGATGTCAAATACACAAGAGGAGCAGTGAGAATTGGTAATAGAATAGACAATGCTACCTGAGAAGCATTTAACGTAGTATTCAAACCAGCTTTTCCCACAGCGGCAACAACTACAACACAAGGAACAATTGCAATTCCTCTAGTAATGACTCTTCGAAGCCAGGGACGGAATTTCCACTTGATATGGCCCTCGCTGACAATTTGACCAGCAATAGTACAAACGATTCCGGCAGATTGACCAGAGCACAGTAATGCCACCATAAACAACGTTGCAGCTGATTTCGATAATAATTCACCGAGAATACGGTGAATTCCATACAAGTCCGCATCCATTGCAGATGAGTTATTATACATTGTGGAACCAGCAACAATTAAAATGGCACTGTTGACAAACACGGCCGCTGTACACAGGGATATCGTTAATTCAATTATTGATTTGGTGAGAGAGTTCTCAATGGCGTCTAAACTGGGTCGATATTTCTCCTCATCGCCGTCATCACTAACGGGCTCAGCATTTCCATGTAGAATATCATACTCGCGAATTCGGGGTTTTACTAAGGACGAACCCAGATAAAGACTATGCGGCATGACTGTGGCACCTAGAACACCGCACGATAGATATAATCCATTACCGCTGATAACATCTGAAGACGGCAGGTAGCCACGAAACAAGTGTCCTACATTTACCTTTGGTATACGAGCCAACTCAATAGCAAAGCAGATCACCACTGCAAACAATAAACACATTACTCCAATTTCAAAGACTCTTACTGCCTTCATTCCTTTACCAGGACGGTAGGCAATAAGAACTAAAAGTACGTCAACAATGGTGAGAATGACTCCTGCAATAAGAGGGATCCGAAAAAGTATGTTTAATGCAATAGCAGTTCCAATAACTTCTGCTATATCAGTGGCGATAATGGCAGTCTCGGCAAAAATGTATAATAAATATCCCACCCACTTTGGAAGGTGTCTTCGACAATTAACTGCCAGGTCTTGACCAGTCACCGCACCTAGCTTTACAGCCAGAGATTGTAGAAATACTGCCAATATGTTGGACAGAAGAACGACAAATAATAAAGCGAATTCTTTTTCTGCACCTGCAGCAACATCTGTAGAATAATTACCTGGATCCATATAAGCAATAGCTACCATCATTCCAGGACCCACAAACTTTGCAGCTCGAATGGTTTTATCGACAGCGGTTGTCGCCAGCATCTTTACCTTTGAAGGTTTCTTACCGCCATTGTCATCGAATATTGTATGATGGTAGTCGTCGTCATCGGCTATGGAATTCATCCTATTGGTATCCGACAGCGGGACCGTCATGTTGACAGTATACGGCGGACTATCTTCGTCAACCTGGGTCATGTTTCGACCAAGCACATCATGTAATTTCCTGGCAGTGGAGCTGACTATCCTTTTGCCTCTATTTTGACTCTTTCGGTCACGACTGGTTATTATTTCTTCATTAGTTGTAATATAACCAACAGATGTAGCATCTCTTTTAGTGGGACCAGGGTAGTTCATGTTGCTTCCGCCATATAACAGATAATCAAACACCCAAAACCTGGTTAAGAAAAATATACAACTTCAGAATTGACCCCAGTCCACCAAAATCGCCAGATAACAACCTATTTAAATATTTAATGAATCCTTGGCCATCAAGACCTTGCGAGAGTCAATTATCGTGTGGTTAGGGCAGACCCTCGCACGGATCAGGCCAGTTCCTCAGTTCTAAGATTCCTCCTACACCATTAAGGTTTGAAAATTAATGCTTAGAATCCTTATTAAGGTTATCAGTTGAACTAGAAAAGATGGGGCAGGTGTAGCAGTAACAGGGAATGGGGAATGGGGAATGAGCGGTAGTTTAATTTTAGGGGGACTCTTGGTGTATAGTAATAATACACAGCTTCCATATAACCAAATAAGCACGCAGTCTTTTGATCCTGCCACTATCGTTAACGTTTCTTTGAACGCTTCCTATACGCTCTTAAACGCTCCTAAACTGTTTCTGAAAGTTTGCCGTCTCGAGAAATACGGAAGCAGGAAACGAAATAAACAAGCGACTCTTGGCTCTGCATACGACATGTTACGGTTGGGAAACAAACTGCTCTGCCAAGGCTGATATTAATTAATTATAGTGATATACACAGATTTTTGAGCCTGAGAAGATGGCCCCTGATGCTAAATACAAGTTTTTTGTTAAGATGCTGCAGATAAAAATAGATAGAGTCGTAGGTGTTAGTTTGCAGGAGATGGGGTTATGTCTGAGGACGTGCTCTTTATCTTGGCGTTAATCTATTGATAGTAGAAAATGTGGGCGACATGTAAAAAACGTGGGCGGTCCTGGCAGTTATTTGTCTTGGCGCTTGTCCTGGTCATTTTGGTCGGTATCCTCGTCATCTTCCTCTTCTTCGCCTTCACCTTCGCCTTCACCCTCACCCTCGGCTTCTTCGTCGCCTTCTGCATCTCCTTCACCTTCTTCGCCATCACCATCGGCGTCGCCGTCACCGTCGCCTTCTTCGTTTTCTTCCTCGATCTCTTCTTCTCCGGCCTCAGCTTCAGCCTCAGCTTCACCCTCTTCTGCATCTTCTTCTTCTAATTCTTCTTCATCATCCTCTTCCCCTTCCTCGTCTTCTTCCTCAGCACCGTACTGTTCCTCATCGTCAATAAGATCTATATCTTGCTGCTCTGGTGGGTATTCTTCAGTCGGCTCACCCTCGGCATCCCTTAATATGTTAGCAAATCTCATGTAAAACGTTTGTAGTCGCTATTACTCACCAAACAATGTTAAACCTTGTGACACGGGGCTTTTCCGCGAGAATATTTCGTACCACTCGGTCGATTTGTACTTTTGAAGGAGGATTAGTCCGTAGTTCTTCTGTATCATACTCATTATTAACGTAATAGCCAACTCGAACAAACTCTTTGCCTGCATACGAGCATGACAGCAGAATTACTGTTACACTGACTAGCTCTGAAGCCGGAATCAAGTCTGGAGATGGAGGGTCAGCAGTGAACACAAATTTGTTTACACCTACTGGCACTGGGCCCACTAATAGTGAGTCTAATTCCTGATCATGTTCGAATCTGAGCGTTAGTTTTCTATTAAGAGAACAGATATATAGCGTCCTCATACTCACGAAGTAGAAGATCCTACATAGATCAATTTCCATTCCAGATCTGGATATTGGTTAGTTGTATTCTTGTTCTCCCCGTATGTTCTACTCCGTATGTTCTACCCCGTATGTTCTACATATATACATACCATCTTTCAATGGCTCAACACACTCAAAAGTGATCTCAAACTCATATGGAGCCGTAAACGGTGCTGGATTGTTCAATACACTGATATTAAGTAATGAAACAATGGACATTTTGGTTGTCTGAATCCAAAAGGGTTTTTGGAGATATCGTCATTCGCGTCATGTCAAAATTAATTGAGGATTCGCGTTACGCGTGGGTTGGGGTTTACCCGTCAGAGTGGGCAAGAAGAGTCAGCATGTGAAGAGAAATGATCCCGAGTCGATGACATGATCTGATCTGACCTGATCTACCTTGAACTGTTTCAACTATTATAATAGCTCATACTTGTTTGTTTATCAAATGGTTTTTGTACATTAGAATACCCAACCCAAGCAATTGGCTGGATAAGCGATGTCTATGTAGACATGCTGCTGACCCAGCGTATGCCTTACGACTATACACCACTTGACTACCAAAACAGTAGAAGAAACGAAATATGGCATCTATATTAATGGGTATGAATGTATAACTTAATAACATCACTAAACTTTTGCTTAATTTCATCATTCTCAACGTTCCCGCGGGTTGCCACAATCACCAGATTCTGGCTCGAGTTATGGCGCCGACCGTCGCATCATTCATCATCCTAACACTGGCCGGCAATCACCAATTAAGACTGGGCCAAGCATCATAAGCATAATCTGTCTCTGTGACAAAACTCTTGGCAAATAGTCTCAAACTTCGAGCGAAGCTCGAACACCAAGTCTGGGCGGAGCCCAGCCGCCGGAGGCATCCCCACCCGCCCAACTTCCTGCTGACCAGGTGAGCACCAACTTACCGCTCTTACCAAAGCGTTTACATTCGTTTGGTGGAGAATGCATCGACGTCTATTGTTGGCGATCTTTTATTCGAGGAGCTCCTCTGCTGAGAATCTATATCTCAATTTGCAGACTTATAGCCAGGTCGGGAATTCTTTCCGGTTGCGGAGAGAAGACTCACAGGCGGAGAAATTAGACTAATACAAAATGCAGGGGGAGGGGTGTGGGGCAGCCAGACGATTCAAAGAATCAAATCAATAATGTTAATATTATTGTCAGCCATATGTTCTCCTACACATGATGTCATTCAAAGGCCGATGTTTCGTATTTCATGAGACACATGGCTACTTGTTGGATCTACTAGTTTTCTGCAGTTCAAATAATAATAGCAACGATCAATCAGCTGCACCGTGATAGGTGCTCTATGGGTCGACCAGGAAGCTCATGCTCGTAGGAGTTACCGAAATATCCGTCTCAGCAATTGTGATCGTCAGGTGAAAATACTCTACGTTCTTCCATGATCAATTACGGTCCATCAGTGCGACCGAGCAACTGCTAAGAGTGGCCGCCTCCTGCAGCCAAGTCATCTTATCCTTCCATGAGCAGAAAATATCGTGGCAGGTGTGGATCACCAGTTACGTCATGATCAACTTGATGCGAGCTGCAGGCAACATCGGGTATGAGCAAATGTAACGGCAATTGTGGGGGACTCGAACCATGAGTTTCCAAAAAAGACGCGGCACGAAACTCAAGTCTCAAGACCCTTACGTGAATAGAATAAGCTAGATAAATAGAATTCAAAATAGAGGCTTTTAGATAGTTAGCTATTTGTACGCGTGTAGCTATTAAGTTTAGTTTCGCAAAGCGCGACTTTAAAAATCGTTTTATCTATCTCTATCTTGCTCTTGTCATCCATTCTCGTCCTTGGCCCTTCTGTTTTTGGCAAGATGATTGCTTCATCGACAAAAGTTTTTCCGTAATAGCTGATTCTCCAAGGCAGGCATTTTCCCGGATTTCAAAGGCTCATGCAGCATCCATGTATATTCCCCGCCAAACTTGAAATCGGAGAAAGTTTGTTCGGCAATAAGCCCAAAATCCAGAAATATGGGACAATCTTCACTATATTCTGGGGTACAATTACGGGGTTTCCCCTCTCGCACAAGAGCGACCTTCTGAGAAAAAGAAATACAGTTAGGCACTGATTGTAAACAATTGTCCATACAAGAAATACAGTTCAACTGACCTTCAGCTGATCGTACAAATTCAAATACTATAAACTGCTTTATATATAGATAACTTACTCCGCAGTTCGTATCTTATATATGAGATTTACAAGCAGAGTCAAAACTGTTTTGGAAAATTCTTATACTTAAAAAAACATGTCTCTTGTATCATCAACTCCCATGAAGGCACCAGGGTCTGCCGAACATGCAGAAAATGTCGATGTTGAGAAATATACAACTGCCAATGACGACTCTGAAAGTTTTGTTGGAAAGTTGGTTGAACAGGGAGGTATAACTCATAATCCTCTTCGTGATATCAGTCGTGCACGACTCATTCGGAATGCCATTGCTTTTACCGAAAAGCATGGTCTTAGTGAAGATAGGGATTATTTTATTCGGGGTGCTATTCTGGCTCAGACTGGCGAAACTGACCATTTGCCCCCCGAGGAACAGTATTTCGTCGAACGAGAAAAAACTCACAAATGGGATCAACCCAAAACTCTGTATTATCTATGTATTCTAGCCTCAATGTGTGCTATTGTTCAGGGAATGGATGAAAGTAACTCAAATGGTGCACAAATTTTCATGTTTAAGAAACAATTTCTGAATCTCGGTAAGTACAACGAATACACGTCTGCTTTTTACAATATTTTTGTACTAACAAATTTGCCAAGAGACGGGAGCCGGTGTTCCTAATGCTGAGAGAAATGCTTGGTTGCAGGGTCTTGTGATTGGTGCTCCTTATCTGTGTTGTGCCGTTATTGGGTGCGCCTTAACAGAGCCTTTGAACAACTTGATTGGCAGAAGAGGTGTAATTTTCATTTCTTGTCTTATTGCCGCAATTGCCTCCATCTGGGAAGCTTTCACTTACAGTTGGGTACAAATGTTTCTCGCTCGCTTACTATTAGGTCTCGGTATTGGCCCGAAATCTACAACCACTCCAATTTACTCTGCCGAATGTGTACCTGCTCCTATTAGAGGTGCTCTTGTAATGATGTGGCAAATGTGGACAGCCTTTGGTATCATGATGGGTTATATTATCGGTGTGGCATTTATGCCAAAGGGCAGTATTTCTGAAGATCTCGCTTGGCGACTAATGATGGGTTCAACGGTCGTTCCTCCTATATTTGTTTGTGCCCAAACTTATTTTGGTAAGTTTCAACTGCTATTATTATATCTCTCTTTCACTCTTCTGTGTACTAACACAAGCCAGTTCCCGAAAGCCCTCGTTGGTATATTAAAAAGGGTCGATTTCACAAGGCGTTTGAAAGTCTGATCAGACTTAGAAACACTAAGGTTCAGGCAGCTCGTGATCTTTACTACATGTCGACAATGATTGCTATTAATGACGAACTTAATAAGGATCACAGTGCGCTTTTGGATATTTTTATTGTTGGAAGAAATCGTCGTGCTTTATATGCTTCGCAACTTCTTATGTTCATGCAACAATTTTGCGGTGTCAATGTCATTGCCTACTTTTCATCAACTATTTTCCTACAGGCAGGGTTTTCAGAAACCTCTGCCCTTATTGCTTCGCTTGGATTCGGAATCATTAACTTTTTGTTTGCTCTTCCTGCGGTTTTCACTATCGATACATTTGGCAGAAGATCTCTGGCATTATTTACCCTTCCCTTCCTTGCACTGTGGCTATTTTTTACTGGGTTCTCCTTCTACATTCCCGAGGATTCAAAGGCTCATATTGCGTGTATTGCGTTGGGTATTTATTTGTATGGAATCTTTTACTCGCCCGGTATGGGTCCTGTGCCATTTAGTTACTCTGCTGAAGCGTTCCCTCTACATGTGCGTGATATCGGCATGTCGTTAGCCACCATCACTTTATGGGGCTTCAATTTTATTCTTTCCTTGACTTGGCCCTCTCTTCTCAAGCGTCTTGGAGCTCCAGGAGCTTTTGGTTATTATGCTGGCTGGAATATCTTTGGATTTATTATGGTGTTTTTCTTTGTTCCTGAGACGAAGGCGCTGACTTTGGAAGAGCTGGACATTACGTTTAGTGTTCCCACTGACAGATTTATCTCCTATCAATTGAAAAATTTGCCATGGAACATCAAGAAGCACGTCTTGTTTCAGAAGAACTTGCCGGAGAAAAAGGCTCTGTATGAGTTGTACTAGTTTTCAATTTATAGAATATATAATTGGTTATTTTTGTTTTATATGGGTAGTAATAGTAATATTATGTTAGTTGTGTAAACTGAGTGAGTGTTTTCTCCAGTACGTTTATTGAGCGAAGCAGAATCCAGTTGTTCAACGCTTCTAAGAAAAGGTAATTTGCTAATGAGACTTAAAAATATGAAAAGATATACCTATCAAATACAGGACTTAAATATAAGCCATATAAATTGAAATAACGACAAAAACGTTAAGAACAGTGGGATTAAGAAAAGAGCTTAAAATCTAAATTACCTTCAGTAGAATTTTTCATTTACAGACTATAAGTTTCCGGAGAAGAGTGGTTGATAATTTCAAGTGGATCAAGAGCCGACGGGCCCTTGCAGTTGCCCTGCATAACCATCTGCAGCCCATACATGTACAGGTTCATTGCAGAAGGATTTGTAACTCGTCCTAGAAACAACTCATAGTGATTTTCTACACAACTTAAAAGAAGCTTGAGATTTGAAAAACCGTTCAATGGACTTTTTTTTTCTAGTGACATAATAAAAATTCAAACAGCCCAGTAATTGTTCCATCGATATTGACGGCAGTGAGCAGTGTAACTTTAATTTTTACTCATCGCACCAGTGCTTAAGATCAAGAGATGTGTACTCTGTAAAGATGTCCAGCAGGGACCCTTACCCTGCTACTGCCACATTCCCGCCTTACGCGCGCACCTCGCGCATCATGGCCATTACCAGCACTCCTGATCTCGGAATCTATAGTTGTTGTCGTTGCAATAAAACACAGATACGGATCCAGGTTTTCAGAGTTGGCACTGACGGTTAATATATAAGGTCGATAGACTGATAGGGAGACGTTAGTAAAGGTCATTTGGCAAGGAAGACCCAGTTCTGTGGATCTTGAGCTCTTGTTTACGTATGTATGCTTATATCTGAGCAGGGTAGATATCGCAGGCAATGTGAGCCGAGATGTGAGCAAGTCAAAGACGTAGTGACCCTATATTAACTCAACCGAATAGTATCTCGATCGCAAATTGGTGTATATTCATTTCGTCGGCTGATGATTTCTCGATCTGTAAATTAAAGCTCCAGGGTTTATAGTACGTATTGTAATGGCATTGTCGTAGCCCAGTTTTTCTCTAACATGTTTCTCAGAAATGGAACTTGTTAAGCCCATGGACAATGTACACGACGAATCCTATGGGGGTCGTGATATTGAAGAGAAAGCTAATGGCGATAGAATAGAGCCTTCTCTTTTAGTCAATGGTAAAAGCCTTTCAAGTCGTGATGATGATGATGATGATGATGATGACACGGTTCATACAAATTACTTGATGAAGACTATAAAGCATATACCTACTGCATCCATTGATATAAATGATGGCTCCCCTAGTCCCTTAAGTAGTCCATTGGCAGGATCCGGCACTCTTGGTAATAGTAGCGCTACCAGACCACGTTCGTTTCAAGCTCATGATCACTATACCTCTCCATCTTTAATGAACGGCTCCTCACTTGCAAATGGTAACTATACTGGCGTCGATGACGGTTCCAAGTCTGTCTCCTCCGTTGCATTAGATGCTGAGAGTGGTTCACGACGTGCTCGCTCGCCTCTCTCGGCCGTTGCTTTCGATGTCGACACCGATACCGACACCGATAACCCCAATAGTAGTCATAATCCTCAAGTTAACCGTTCTTCTCTTCGCTTTGCAAGTGTTTACGATGCTGATAATGATGATGCCGACGATGATGATGAGACACATGATGCCGATGGAGAGTTTGATACTCCTTCTCCTTCTGGTGTTGCTGGTACGTCCCGTAGATCTGGGTTGCGCAGACTAACTCAACGGGAAAATATATTTAAACGAAAAGATGGCTCGGCAGAAGCTCATCCTAAAGTGTCTGATGACGGGACAACATTGCATACTCCTAAACATATGTATAATCCCAGGAAAGGATTCCGTAAATTGCGATCCAAAAGCGATGCAGAAGTGATCAAGTCAGTGTCTCCCAATTTCGGCCGTCGAGATAGTGGAAGGAGATCGATTGGCACAGACGGTGATATTCATGATGATAGTAATAATGCTCTTGCTCGACCTCACCATGAAAATGGTGATATTCATTCAGACACTGAAATAGCAAATCGTACTAGTGTAGACGGTGAACAGGATGCTCATGCTCATCATCAGCCTTCTGGCGCACGCAGGAAACTAATGTATTATATGGGGCCAAGTAATTTTCATTCAGTCGGAGGCGGCGGTGGCGGCAGTGGTCCAGGTGAGAATAGCCCAGGCGTTTTTCGACGCATTTCGCAGTTCAATACTGAAGGATTCTCCAGAAATATCAGGAAATACACTCTTCTGAATTTTAGTCGCAGGAAAAAAGAAGAAAGACCCGAAGAATATCAGAAATCGGCTGAACTTTTAAGCGAACTATTAGCTGCCACTCCAGCCGCCATTATACTGGCTTCTAGCTTTATTCGTGATGATAAGAATTTGAAACGGGTCCCCGTCCTCCTGGAACAGATTAGATTCACAGTTACAGAAGTCGCGCATAGATCCTTTCGCATTGACCTTGAGTACGGATCGGGACCTGCCCGTCTATCATGGTCTATATCCAAAGAGTACAAAGACTTTGGCAGTCTTCACAACAAACTACGAGGTATGCTTGTACAGAAAAAGCTCCAACAAAAGGATAAGGAGAAAGAAAAGAGCAATAGACCGCCCCAGAATAAAGTAAAGTTACCAAAACTACCTAAATTACATCATTATGAGCGTCGAAGAAGCGTTTCAAGGACAAACCCTGATGCTAGCTCGGTGAGAACGCATGGAAATGATATGAGAGACTGGGAGTATTCAGATACAACATCAGATGGCGATGGTATCGGTCCGAGCATGTCTGTAGAACATAATGGAGCTGCTAACCCCGCTCCTACTTTGGCGATTGCCCTGCATGAATACTTATTAGGTGTTCTTCATAAATTTAGATTTGGTAGTGAGTCGAACAGAATCTTGGAATTTCTGGAACTATCAAATATGAGTATTCGTCTGGCGCATGAACATGCATTCCATGGTAAGGAGGGCAAACTGTTTTTCAGGTCTTTTGCTTCTGTTCAAGGGTGGAAGGTCAGTCATTGGCGGCCCAATGATATTGGTCAGATGATACAACGTCACAAAGGTAAATGGCTTTTGGTACGGCAGTCATATATTGTGTTCGTTGATAACATCTCTGCAACAAATATACTCGAGGTATTTTTAGTTGACAGGGCTTTCAGTGCAAATTTTCACACGAGTAATAGCTCTGGAGCTGAAGCTTCGGTTAACGAAGGTGATGATCTAGTTACTTCTACTAGTCAAGGCGAAACAGCGAACCCTGACACTCATAATGCATTTCAATTCACGTATCGGTTCTTTCTCGAAATTGAAAATAACGAGCGGACGTTGAAAATGGCCGGGAAATCAGAAAGAGAGATATCGGGGTGGATTGATAATATCAATAAGATGAAAGAGCAGACTCCATGGAGTAAACCCAACTTATTTGGCAGCTTTGCTCCTGTTAGGCGTAATGTACATGCCCAATGGTTTGTCGATGCGAGAGATTACTTCTGGTCGGTAAGCGAAGCAATTTCTGCTGCGAGAGATGTAATTTATATTCATGATTGGTGGCTCAGTCCGGAGCTTTATCTAAGACGTCCTCCACAAGGAAATCAACAATGGAGAATCGATCGTCTTCTGAAACGAAAGGCAGAAGAAGGGGTGAAAATATTTGTCATTGTTTATCGAAACTATGGGCAGACTGTTCCTATCGACTCTTCTTATACGAAGCATTCGCTTTTAGACCTTCACGACAACATCTTTGTTATGAGATCTCCAAATCAGTGGCTTCAGAATACTTATTTCTGGGCACATCATGAGAAAATATGCTTAATAGACCATTCAGTTGCATATCTTGGAGGCATTGATCTCTGCTTTGGGAGATTCGACACACCCGACCATGTATTGACGGATGACAAAGATAGTGCATTTTTCGGAAGTGCTGAAGCAGATCTCTCTCAACCAACCCAAATGTGGCCAGGTAAAGACTATTCTAATCCACGAGTAAAGGACTTCAACAATTTGAATGAACCTTATGAAGATATGTATGATCGTCAGAAGGTGCCCCGAATGCCGTGGCATGATATACACATGATGGTTTCTGGACAGCCAGCTCGAGACCTGGTACGTCACTTTGTTCAAAGATGGAACTACCTGATCCGTCATAAGCGTCCATCGCGCTTCACGCCACTTTTATTGCCTCCTCCTGATTTTTCAGAAGAAGAAATGGAAAACAATGGCCTTAGCGGTACATGTGAAGTCCAGATATTAAGATCTTCGGGTCAGTGGTCATTGGGTTTGAAGGAAGCGGAAAGAAGTATTGAAAACGCATATGTTGCTGCTATTAAGGACTCGGAACACTTTGTGTATATTGAAAACCAGTTTTTTATTACGTCAACAACGATTGAAGGAACCAAAATCGAAAACAGAATCGGAGACGCATTGGTAGCGCGTATTATTGCTGCTCATAAGGATCACCAAAACTGGAAGTGTGTCATTGTCATTCCGTTGATGCCAGGTTTCGAGTCGCAGGTCGACTTGGCCGAAGGTTCTAGTGTCCGAGTTATTATGCAATGCCAGTATATGTCTATTAGCAGGGGTGAGCACTCCATATTCAGTCGTCTAGAGACCGCTGGTATTATACCTGAGGATTATATCCAGTTTTTCTCACTCAGAAAGTGGGGCAAGATTGGCCCTAACAAGAAACTTGTTACTGAACAGCTTTATGTTCATGCCAAGTGTATGATTGTCGATGACAGGGTGGCGATTATTGGAAGCGCTAATATCAATGAACGATCTATGAAGGGTAGCCGAGATTCAGAAATTGCAGCTCTGGTCAGAGATAGCCATCTAGTTGACTCTTTTATGGCTGGCAGGCCGTATAAAGTGGCCAAATTTGCTCACACACTACGAGTCAGACTCATGTCGGAACACCTTGGTGTTGATTTAGACACAGTGGAGCTGATTAACTCTCAGCTGGACAAACTCATGAATCAGTTTGCAGGTCAGTCGGAATTTGATATTGACGGCGACAATCATGAATTTGATGAGAGCATTGTTGGAGCCAATGGTGGCACTGGATCACAAGAGCCTGTAGAGCTTCATAGCTTCAATCATTACGCTGGCGTTGATAATATAGGTCTTAGAGACAAAAAGGCCATCAGCACTGATAGTAGAGTCCAAAACAACAAAGAGCACAAAGACGACGTTGCCGGTCTTGGGAAGGACGCTTTTGCCAAATTACCTGAGATTGAGAAAAAAATGAAGGACAAACGGAAACAGGCTAATGAGGCTATAGTTGGCCAAGCAGAAAAGATAATCAGTGAAGCATTCTTCAATTCCAATCTGTCGGATATTAACGAACTCAGGTGCAAACTGTACGAGGAACTTACTGGTACAGTTTTGAGTAATGGCTTCTTTGGGGAACTCTCGCCCGATTTAGATGGTATGGCTGCAGACCCATCTAATGTCCAAATGTCCGTCAACCCGTATAACCTGAGGGATCCTGTGGATAATAGCTTTTATGATGATGTTTGGCTTGCTATTGCATCTAGAAACACAGAGATTTTCGGTGAGGTGTTCAAGTGTCAGCCAGATGATCGAGTACAAACTTGGGCAGATTACAAGACGTTTATGTCGTATGGAGAACAGTTCTCCACTCAGCAGGACCAAGCAGCGAACGAGCCAGTCTCCTCCACTATGGATACTTTACGGGCACATGATCCATTAGGAACAATAGGAATTGAGGAAACAGACGATTCGAATTCTAACGAAGAAGATGGTGAAAGGCGGTCATCAAATACATCGTCAGAGAATGATGGCAAGGATAAAGTTATCAAAGATAGAACTGCTAGTCGAGATAGAACAATTCTGCCCGCTGCTTCTTCGTCGTCTATGGGTCTTAATAGTACTGCAAGACCATATAGACGCAAACGAGCAAATACCAAATTATCTAGAGGTCAACATTCTGCGAAACCATATAATGCTGAAGATGCTGAGAAGATCCTGCTAGGAGTCAAAGGTAATCTTGTACTGTTTCCGACCGAATGGCTTGGGCGAGAGCATGATAGGTAAGTCTAGATTGGTGAAGTGGAGGGAGGACATTGCCCAAAAGCTACTAACACAGTCAGTCAAAACTGGTTTCATAATTTCGACAGAATTCCTCCTTTGGAGATTTACGATTAAGCATCAGACGTCACGGTATAAATATATAAATAGATATTACATTGTGCATAGTACATAGTATATTTTTTACTATATGCTCTTGACTAATTGATAAATGATGAGCATGTATAGTGGTACAATCACGTTATCGTTCATGCCGCCAGTCGCTTCCAGCATGGCGGTCGAAAATGCAGTTAGAAATACTCCATACAGGGATATCGTCAATGAGTATGAAGATATGAGTTTGATACAGGTGTAAAGACCTATTGATACTCCTACAAAGAAAGAAACAGTACCTTCCAAAGTTTTCTTACCGAAAATACGATACTTCCCAAATCTTCGTCCAATGGTGGAAGCACTAGAGTCACCGAGACCTAAACAGATGATTCCAGCAGGCGAGCCAGCAAATACAATTGGTAAATAAATGCCCAAGAGAAGGAATATGTGGGAAACAATTACTGGACCATAGGTATCTCTATGGTCAGTATAATTCAAAAGAATCTGATGAAGCTTCGGGCCCAAAGGCGGCAAGGTAGTTGCTCGAATCACCTCAGACACAAGGAATAGTACCAAGGCGATAGTCATTGCAATGGATGTAAATTCGGCATCAACATTTGCACCCACAGGCAAGAACATTGTGACTACTACTAGATGCCACACTTTGCGTCTTAAATCGAGCTGCCAATTGGACGAGAATTTCATCACGAGTGGAAGAGCGAATAGGAGAATGGTACACCAATATGCCAGCATATAGAGATGATCTGTTTGAAATAAGTAGCATGCGAACTGGATGAGTTTGTTCACAATATCAGAAGTTTCCCATTTGTTGTTGGTATTAATCTCGAGAAAACATGCAAAAATAATAACACCAATGATCGGAAAAGTTAGGTAGATGATATTGGCATAGAAACGTTTTAAAGAGGTGGCATTTTTGGGTCTTCGATGGTGGCCGACGATCTTTGAAAGAGCAATGACTTTTGTGAATAGTGGCCATACAGCCACAAAAGTGATAAATGCAGATATAATCAGACCTTGTAGGTAGATCATATTAGTGGAAGAGGTGGTTGTAGGTCTCAGGTAGGTCAGATTAACAAACAGACTGGAAAACAGAGAGACTTCAGATTCCGTCAGAGAGACTCCGCAGAGTGAGGAGATGACGATTGATAGTTCGTGATGCATTTCCAAAGGGGATACGACATAATCTCGGGGTGAGGATGCCAACGCAAATAGGAACAGAGCCTCTACAGCGGCACCATCAGATCGAGTGGTTATAAAGGTTGCCAAAGAAAGCAGCTGATTTAACCAGTAGGTCGATTTCGAACCACATGTAAATGACAACATTACTGGAAAAGCCCACAAGTATAGCTCCTGAGGGAACCGGTTTCTGCCCACATTATTGATAGAAGTGACAGATTTTATAAATGTCAGTATTGATAGTTGAGTCCATATTAAGTAGTCCCGTATATGTTGCCGTGAAAGAGTACTCAGTAACACAGCGAGAATGAGACCACCTTCAAAAATCTTATTCAAGACCGGTTGATCAGTGCCATCGTTGAGAGGCACTGGAGGAAAATATGGGGCTGAGACAGCAGTTGTAAGTTCGGAAGAGGTCGGGCTCGCTACGCCAAGCACTGTTTGAGTCTTACTTCCAGTACCATCAACTCCACCACTGGTCATAATATTATTATCAATAGCATGACTGGTGGTCATTAACAGACGCTTTTTTCGTGCCAGCACGGATCTCGTGACATTGTATGATCCATCCTCCTCACAACCACTTTCTGCGGAATCGTGTCTTTTCTTAGTCGTGACCACTGATGATCGAGAACGAGAGGGCATCTGGATGTATTTATTTGTCGATCCACAAGAACCGCTGTCGCTATTTTATAAAATCATAGGACCTCTCACCAATGTAGAAAGAAATCAAATCCAAGAGCTTAGTGATATATATACTAAAAATAATCCCGTTACGACCCTGTCTAATAAAATCATATGCATCGACAAGTTTCAGATCTGGGCGCAATACGTACATACGTTGGTCAGGTACGGCTGTGCATCAACTGCCGGGCGGACAATGGTGAAGGCGCAGGGCACACTGGACCCTGACCAGATGTGATCTTGTACCAAGGACTTGAACAGTGTTCACAAGTCTGTATGCTAGCGTAACAGTAGACCCTAATTGTAATAGAAACAGCTTAACAATAATAATAATAAAAATAATAATAATAATAATAATAACGTAACGAGGGTAAATATAACGTCAACTCATGTTTCGATACGAATGCGACTTGCCATTCAGGTCTTGTCATAGATATACGCATAAGGTCATAAATCATACTCAATGGAGATAGTAAGGGGTATTGGTACTGCTAATGTCGCTTCTCAGAAGCCAGCGAGGCATGGGAGGACGTCCTACTGGAGTAATTGAGACCCTCCAGAGCCTGCCCTGTGCTATCTAGCGGTTTTAAAAGATCAAAAGAACATAAGAGGTCCCTGGATACCGACAGTACGGCACCCCAATTACCAAACTCTCCACAATAGTTTGGAGCCGAAAAAACCGTGACAAGCTTACGATGACCGAAAAACTCGTACCCATCTTCCACCACCATGTGGCCTCTGGCCACCAAATCAAAGCCGAATTTGCGACAGAACTTGTCCAAAACGCTTTTACTGAAACAGTACGAAACTCCTCGATCATTATCACTCCATTGATAGATATCTGGGTCGGGATCTGACCAAAGCAGATCGCTTAATAACCCTTCATCCGGAACATCAGTGGGTCGTGTGATGTTCAAAATATCACTCATCGAATGCAAATGTGGTGATAACCCTCCATGAACACAGAAAATCTTTCCACCGATTGTAGCCGCAATCGGAAGTGTGTTGAAAACGTCCACAATGGCCTTCCATACTTTTATTGAGCATCGTCGCTTACATTCGTCATAAAACCCATATACTTTAGTCACACTAGCACACTCGTGATTTCCTCGAAGCAAAAACACATTTTCTGGATGCTTGACTTTGAGGCATAATAGTAACAGGATAGTTTCCAGAGACTGTTTACCTCTATCAACATAATCTCCCAGAAACAAGTAGTTGGCCTTCGGAGGCATTCCGCACAATCTAAAGATGCGTAACAAGTCGGAATATTGGCCATGGATATCTCCCACCACTTTTACCGGGGTACCCAACTCGAGAAGAACAGGTTGAGAGAGAAAGATTTCCGCTGCAAGCAGACAAATCTGCTTAATTTCGTCTGAAGATAGGCAGAAAGTACGAGTGCCTCGACGGTAGTTGCCCCCCGCAGCCAGCAATCTCTTAATATATCCGTTTATCGGATTGGACTGCTTTTTGGCAGAAGATGTTTTGAGAACAGGCTGTTTGTGTGGATCCGGGGCGGGGCTCTTCTTTCTCTCATCACTGGCCTGAGTCGGGTTGTTTTCAACATAGTTTGGGGGCGAGGTGCTGACGGTACTCGCGGAAGACGATGATGATGATTCATAGGAATTTGACGACACAGAAGACGACATCGATGATGACAGAGTAGGCGATGGATTCGATGTGGACGAGGCCGATGGCGGAGTAACAACAAGGCTGCTACTGCTGTCGTTGCTACTACTTGCGTTATCGCCATCTTCGTGAATATGATTGTCGTTGACACTACAGCTAATTTGGGCATTAGGTAATCGGAGAAGTGTACTTGGTGACTGGGCCAATGTATGAGGTCCTCGTTCAGTCGACGTCTCACTAGCGCGATTTGGCGAATATTCTGAAGGAGCTTTTACAGTACTCAAAGAGCGGTTTGAGGATGGCGTGCTGTTGGATGCCACGGATATCGATTGACTTGATACCTTTGACTCCACGTACGTTACTGATTCGACTGGGATAGATTTTGCACCAGAAGGAAGTGGCGCTGCACTTGGAGGAAGTGATAAGGACTGCAATCTACGGTGAGACTTTCCACGTCCCAGGAGGCCAGTTTCGCTAGCGTTGGCGGTGGAACCAGTACTTAAAGGAGGAGATCGTTTACTACCCATAGCTAATGCCGACGACGCCGACACAGCAAGTGAACTGGCACTGACAGCCAGTGTAGACATTCTTGGAGAAGCTGGTCTTACTGTGCTCAAAGTCGACAACCCGGGAGATTCTAAACTTGGAGAAACTCTATTATTGCCACCACCATTTGGCCTATTCTGATCAAGAAACTTTATACTGGGACTATTGGACTGTTTCTGTTGATGTTGATGTGGATGCTGTTTTCTAGCTGCTGGTCTATTAGCAGGATTGATACTGATGATACTACTACTTTTACTTTTCCCACTACTACCACCAGGCTCGTCATCTTCACCACTACTTTGTATCGTAGTTACGCCTGCAGCAGCAGTACCTGTCAATACGGAGGTATTAATGGAACCATTTTTTGACGGAGAGTTACCCATCTATATATGTGAGAAAAAGAAGACGTCGAAATGAAAAAAAAAAGACTTTGTAAAAAACACCCAAGGTTGTATGTATTTATATATATTAGTGATAGACAGCGGGGTTAACAACCACTCGGATGAGATTGGCAGTGTCAGATGTCGAAAACGACAGAGATGAGAAAAGTTACAAATTCTATGGCGGGGTTAGGGCTGCAGGGCACAAAGCGAAACCTTGCACGGCAGGCGCTGAGGCGGCCCATCGGGCGAAGTCCCTGAACGTTCCAAGATCTCTCTCCCAGCTATCCAGCCGTGAACGGGGGCTCAACATTGTGGGGAACCGGGCTCAACATCATGCAGGGGCTAGACTCCTCAGATGCCATACATCGTCTCCGCGAAGCGGAGCAACCAGGTCTGGGCGGAGCCCAGCCGCCGGAGGCGAAGACCCCTCCACCCTAGCATTGCAAAGTGAGAAAGCAAGTGTTTTAATTAAGACCGCTAAGCGTAAGCTCCTCAAGAAAGCGCGACAAGTCGTCTCTAGATACTTCTATAATGGAGGACTCGAAAGCGTCGATTCTGGTACGGGCATTGATGCGGTTGGCGATGGTCTGGAAAGCGGCGCCGAACTTGTTATAGATTGTCGATGTTGTGGTAGCAGTCGGATCGTCAGTATCGCGGGTTTTGCGAGGTCCCATACCTAATACGAGGTAGATGGATCGTACAGGATTATAAGATGCAACTACCAAGGGAAGAGGTACTGAATGCACTTCCGCACACCCCTCAGCAATCCAAGACCCTAATCGAGCTAATGCTAGTGGATTAGAGAACAATTCTAGATCGGGTCCTTCACGAAGAACAGCCAAATGAAACGACCTGAGATCTTTAATGAGTCTTTTTTCAAATAGCGCAGTGCTGGCTGACACTATTGCTTGCTGAAGGATCTTGGCTTTCGAGATGCCCAATACTAGGGTATCTAGATTATCGAGCGCATCCCACCCTGCCCAGAAATTCGACACCCAGAACCGTTCTTTATCGTTTCTTGCCGCTTCCATTTCTCGACTAATCATTTCATCGTCCTTATCGTCCTCATCTGCTGCTCCTGTATTGGCAAAGTTGTTTTTCCGGAGAACCAAGCTATCTCCTGACCCAGCTTCTAGTAATGCTATTAATGCTTCCACACAGTCACCAGCTGAAACAGTCCCTTTAAATCCATACCGACGAACCACTCCTTGTCGAACTACCTCCTCGATTCCATACATGCCAGAAACCGAGTTCAGTTTATCCTTTAGAGTCCTTTTTAAAGGAATATGCATATGGGTCCATTGCTCTTTCGATTCCTGCAATGAAATTCCCATTTTCGCAAGTATTTTATGTAGTTTTTTGCGACCCTCTTCTGTCCATAGATGTAATTTGGCTGATAAATAAGACGAATGAATCATACTCTGATAGAGTGACCAATGGCGGAGTAGAAATAATGCATAGTCGGTCTCAATGTATAGAGATGTGTTGTCAGCACCACTTGCGCCAGACGATGAATCGTCACCACTATTTAAGGGTGGACATAATCGAACAACTTCATCTCGTAATAGTGGATATAATGCAGAATACAAATGAGGATGTTGAGCATCCAGTGACGTGATTCCTACCACTGCCAGCCATAAATTCGTAGCCGATGTCTGGCCAATCAATGATAATAGCGTATATATCTGAATAGTTGAAGACGAGTTTATAAATGAGCCTTGGCTGTAGTAATGTTCCAGTAATGCTGTGTATTTGCGTCTTGCCCGGCGGATCTGTTTCTTGGCTGCTCTTATTGATCGGGAGGTCATTTCATTTGGCATTGGATTTTCCCCGTCAAGCGAGTTATTAACTGGAGTGTCATCATCATGGTCGTCATCATCTTCATCAATATCTCGTTGTGTTTCATCGTTGTCGTTATTATTATCTTTTTCATCGATTTGCTCGTTGTCGTCGTCATGGTCAGTATCACCATCTAAATTATCGATACTCTCAAAGTCCCGTACTTCGCTTTCATCCGCTGCTTTATCCTCTATTAATGCATTATCTTCTTCTTCTTCATCGTCGTCATCGTCGTCAAGCTCTTCGTCATCTTGACTTAGAAACTCATACGCTACCTTATGCTCAGCCAGATTCTCCTCGACCTTTCCATCGTCAAAACAGATAATGTTCTGAGATGCAAATAGATTTTCAAGATTCCATGGTCTATGACTATCAATAATATACACTTTTGGTACAGTGGTGGGAGAATAACCTGTGCCTTCTTCCTGCTCATCCTGGGCCATTTCAAAATAGTCTTCTAAATCAACTGTCGCTCCACACCCTATACAAAGAACATTGACAACCGAATCATCCAATTCTTTAAACATCTTTTTCAGCTCATTATAGCCAACCACAGGCACAATTCTATGAGGAATCAGTTCGGTCTTGAAAACGCTGGAAATGATCTTGGTGCTACAAAGGGCATCGATATCGAGACATGATACAAATATGACTACCTTACATGTTGAGTGGGATAAAGAAGTGAGGCGGATCTGTTCAAAAGTACCAGCAAAATCTGGCGGTGATATATACATGGGAGACTTGATATTAACGAGTGAATAATAGTAATAATAATCTTGACCCTGACTTATACCAGCTAAAAAATGAAGGATCATGAATCAATGGATCTAGAAGTTTAAGTTGGACAGCCGTTCTCATTGTACGCGTCTTAGCCTAACGCGTGAATCAATTAGTCTTCCAATTTCGGAACGCGTACGGCGCGCGCCCATTAACGGAGAGGAATCCCATACAAATCACATAAATCAGTCTGTTATACTATCTGACTATAAACAAGAGCATAATGACAAGAATTATACTTTATCTACTCCTATATATATATATATATATATATGCATTCGTCAATCATGGTTTTCAAATCACGTGGAGCGTATTTATGTAGACACAGTTAGTAGGCAATGGGAATAGTAAAGAATTAGAGAATATTAACCTCCATAATGAAAACGGACAAAAAAAGGTGTCTGACGTATAGCTCTGATGTAATGTAATGCTTTTTAATAAACCATATGAGCGTCCATTGAGCCCTGGACGATGTCAATTAGTTATTTTCTTCACCCTAACGATTCAAAACATGGTGAAGAAGCGAACCGTACCTGTGATGTTTCATATCGTGAGGGATGTATAAGATATCCAACGCCTCCAGAAGAATATCTATCTTCTCATAGTCTGGGACTAGTACACTCGGGTACCTATAGTGTTGTTCATAGCTCGTTGAGTGAAGCACATGGTGTTAGGACTAATAGCCGCGGTCTTGAACTATTCTCACCTTCATACTGTTCCAAGACAATTTCACAGAGTCCTTGGAAAGCCAACTTCATTACCTACCAAGAAAATCTCGACAGTACTGCAGATCTGCGAGATACAGCAAGTGATAGTAACGTAGATGATGAAGCGGAAATAAATACAATTATGGAAAATCAGGGACGTAAAAGAGAAGAGATTAACAACAAGGAGATGACAGAGACTGTGGATAGTGAAAATCAATGTGAGGGTACCAGTTCCAGCACCGAAGTTAGTCTTAAAGCTGATGATTCAAGACGAATAGGAAACAATGCCTGTAAAGAAAGTCCTTCGCCAAACAATCCTTTCGCAGACCAGTCAAATCCAGCAGACGATTGCCACAACTGGGAAACACTATTATCTTCTTGTACTAGTTCCTGCATTGAAAGTAATTCTGATGATACTTGGCATACAAGTACAGCTGACCAATCCGAGCAGAGCAAGTCATTGACTAAATCGACCGAAAGTTCACCAAGATATATTAAGAGACAGGCCCGGTCCACATCATCATCCCCTGGCCGCACGTCCACAACTGACTCGTCAGGCTCAAGGTCTGATTCAATACATTCTTCTTCTTCTTCTTCCTGTCAAGCAGATGATGGTAATTGTATTGATAGCACTAGGCATAAACAGCGAAAGTTATTCAATTTGAGTCGGCCTGGAGCGAAAGCTATCTTTGGAGTGAGAACGAATGAACAGCTGACTGTTTTAAAAGCCAACAAAAGGACAAACGGGCTTCCGCGCAAACGTGACAAATTCAAAATCCTTACTGTGTTAGTTTGGAGGCGGTATTTTTCTTTCAGGTCTCGCTCTCAATGTCATTTACCTAACAGTGACCAGGCTTTTTGATATATTTTTTATCTCGAGGTTCAAGTGACTTATAGGACTGATTTAATTTTTTATTGATATCTGAGTACTCTCCGTTTAATATATATTATGATTTTATTTCTTCTACGCTGCTTATATAAAAAATACAAAAGAGAATTCTTCTCATCTAAAAGCATGTGAAACAAAGTATGCATAACCAGTGGCCCCTGATCGCCCAACTGCATATAGTCTTCTCGACGTGAAAGGTGGAGGAGAAGTGAGGCTGAACATACAGAAATTTGATAGAGAATCATTTCCAACCAATTCGAATAACAGTCGCTATTTTCTGTGAAATGGTCTTACACAACTCCAAATGGGATAGAAAGGCAACTAGGAAGTACTTGAAAAAGCATGGTTTAAACGGAAAGACGGCAGGGGCAGGAAATGGGACCGCCGAAACTGGCAGTATAGCTGTCAATTCGGATGGTCAGATGGTTGATGAACCTGCTGAAAATATCGACAATCCAACAGTCAAATCAGATTCAAATTCTGACTCTGATTCTGACTCTGACGCTCCTGACCAGTCATGGAAAGGTAGACGGAATAAGAACCAACTTCAGTCCAACCTCTGGAGATACCAGAAAAAGTCTCCCGAGGATGAATTAAATGAACTGCTGGCCGAAGCCGCGGCCTTAGCATCTGAAGAAGGAGAAGAGAATTCAGTGGCCCAAAATGCCCTGAAAAAACGAATCACCGAACTTCGTAATATGAGTGACCATGTGATTGGAGACTTGGATCTGTTTCCCGAAGAGGAACACAACGAGCAATACAACGACGAAGATTATTCAAATATGATCCGCTCTGCGGCGTTGAAGGCAGATACAAAATCACATTTCTTTGAACAGAACGAAGGTGGCAACGGCCACATACAGATTCATGATGACCCAGCCGAGTTTCACCGGCTGCAGAGGGAAATTGATCGGTCCAAATTAGTCAACGATATAAAAAAACGCTTTGGTCATAAAGTCAAGCGAACAACGAATAACACCGCGGTTTCCGTCAATGATGATGAGTTTGATAAGTTTTTGAATGATGTGGACGGCTTGGATGTTAAAGACGGAGATGAATCGTTTATATCCGGTGAAGGCGAGGCTGCTGAGCCCGCAGATAATGAATTTCTTGAAAAGGGATTATCAGTTTCGGGCTCGGATTTCTCAGAAGGTACAAGCGGTTCAAAGGAAAATTCTATTGACAAGAAAAAGGAAGCGTATCTTGATTACTTGCTTAGTTAGGCCTCATGGATATCCGTTTCTCCCGTTTACCGCTGACCGGGAACAGTTCAAACACTCACACGTAGTGTACTTTTTTCCCGGATTCGGCCGACAGGCAACAAAATGATGCTTTGGCCATATCAAGTAACTCCAGTTATCGCTGTTCACATGCTACTTGCACGTGTATCCTAACTGAAATTGCTGTCATTAAAACAGATTATATCCAACTCATTAGGGTGTCTACTCGATGACCTGGATATATCGACCCCAAATTGTGCCGGTAAGCCGGTTTGGGGCCCTGAGATCGGGTCACCGACATCTCTGCATGTGCATTTGCATCTGCATCGACGTTGCTGCATGCAGACTTTAACATTTCATTTGCTGAAACTTTGTATATACAACAAAAATGTCAAGTAAATACACAATAAATTCACTACAAAATAAATAAATAAATATTCATAAGGACATGATAATGCAATGCTAAGATGGCTAGTTGGGTTTCAAAATATTGCCTGCTTGATACTACTGACCACTGATTTCTGCATCTTAGCAATAGTGGTGACTGTCCGGACAGGTCGAATCACTAGCTGATAATTGATGGTTCGAGGGATAGAGCTTCGGCGACCTAGACCACTGTTACCTCCACTGTCAGCAAGAGCATCAATTTGTGTGGAAGGCGCTGTAGTATAAGACTTTGTATCTGCTGATAGTATCTCATCCGAGACTTCTTTAATCGATAATGCAAGACGTAAAGATAATGAAGAAAATATAAGCCCATCAACGAACCGTACTCGATATTTGGGAACGGCAGCAGTACCAGAGCCAGCACTACCTTTGGCAGCAAACAATTCTACTAGACAGTCGCTACTTAGTGAAGTGGTCTGTGCCGACATGGATCTTGTAGGTCTAGGGGAATTTGTACGGTGATGACTTTCATTTCCTTCATGCATGGAATCGTTGGTTAAACCATACTCCCTAATGTTTTTGTTGTAATAACGCTCTCTAAGCTCCAAAGTCATGCTATCCAAAAAAATAGATGACAGGGTATCAGGAGTATATAATTCAATAGATTCACCTCGTAATCTAGCAATGGTTTTGCCTTTGGAAACGAATGCCCACATCTCTTCATCACTATTAGTTACTCTCTTTCTGGCCCACTTGCCTATAGGCAACATTGTCGACCGATCAATCACTCTATACAGAGTAGGCGATTCCTTTATCAGCTTCCACACGACCGGTTGTGAAAGGAATGATGCGTCCAACTTGTCAGCACTTTGTGGTGAGCTATCGGAATCATATGACTCCTCTGAATAAGTCGACTGCAATGAAGAAGATGACCCGTTATTATTCAAAGAGGAAGATGCATTTTTATTCAAGAAACCAAGCTGAGGTCTACCGAATTTGCTAATAGCAGATAATCCGTAGAAACTTGAGCTGGCCATATTCGAAGGAGGTAGCGATTGACGACGGCGCTCTAATTTCTGAGATCGCGATGGACTGCGACTTTTATGACCACCACCACCACCACCAAATTCTGCACCGCTAATCCTTGGGGTAAAATTAGGATTGAATATGACTCCATGGTTATTGAATTCAATGATGCTTTCATTATCACATTCATAATGATATACGTGATAAGTGGCTGTAGTAGGACCAATGTTGGCTCCTCGCACTGGTGTCACATTGACCCAACCATTGTTTTTACGGTATGATTCCTTCTTGATATCGAATATGGCATCAGCATGGCGGTTTTTGTGAATTCTTTGGATTTGAACGGGAATGGCAGTTGCCGACGATTTCACGCCTCTTGCAAAATAATATTTCTCAATTGTTCTTGGAGAGCTGACGGTTGGAGCATCGTCGCCCCCATGAATGACTCTGACGTTATCCATAGTTGCACACAGTCACCGATCAAGTTGTCGAAAAGATGCAAAAATATAAAGTCGCCCGTCAAATATGGGTGTAAAACAAGTCAAACAAGTCAAACAAATAAAACAAATAGAACAAGAACGGGATTTGAGTTTTTTTTTTATGTCCAGCCAGTCAGAATGGCAAGTCTTAGGCTTGGCATAAGTATATATATATATATATATATGTATATGTAAATATTAATATATAGGGTAAAAGAGCTTATCTATCGGTGTACCAGTCCGTATATTCTCGTTGCCCACCGGACTCATTGAGTTACCTCTTCAGTTCGTTTACATAATAGTTTGAAAAATAAATTAATGAAAAATAAAAGCCCGGTATCTGTGCGTGGTGCCCAGGAGAGTCAAATCTCTAACACCGTTCATGTGCGATGAGGGTTTGCTTTTTTCCAGTCCGCGGTACTAATGTTTTGGCAGCCCGCTTCTCTTGACTCTAAACCTACTTGAGCTACGAAGCGAGCTGAGACTTAGTGGCGATGGTGGCGTTCATGACACATGAGGAGAAATCACTAACAGTGTATAATCAGGGTTTAGGCTAAATTTTTGTGCGCCATCGGGCCTTTGTCCCTAGAGGCCGCCGAGTCGGTCGCGGTATTTGGGTGGTCATGAGAATGTGGCGGTGGGTGGTCACTGGCGGTGACTGGGCCACAGTCGGCTGGGTTTTTTCGGGCAGCACCTCCGGTACGAAAGCGGGTTCGAAAGATCTCCGGTATAAAGGAATACTATCGTTGCCCCCGCCCCCCCCCCCCTCCACCAGCCATCGGGAGCGGGGCCTCCATATAGCCCGGTAAGGTATGTACTATTAACCGCGTCCACGGAGCCCGGGATAACTTGGTCCGGTGGTGGCCAAGAGATCAGAGCACGGCTGGCTCATACTACAGAAAAATTAAAATAGCTGAGCATCAGAGCATTACCTGGAGGAATCGCTTTGTTTGCCCGGAAAATTAAATAACATATAATTAAATGTTGACTATACCAAGTACGAAGCGGTCATTGAAGAGTCAACTACCAAAATAGATGGTACTATGACAAAGATAATGGGCGCCAGAGGCCATCTCACGCCGCTCTTTGCGTCCGCGGTGGTAACCTGCACTCTGGCTACCGGTAACAGTTAAAAAATGTTGATAGTAACTAGCAGTGAGTGTAGTAAGATTAGATTATTAGCCAGTCTTCTGCAGCAGCAGCAGTTGTTCTATGTATGTAGAGAGCTGAATACGGGCACGCGTATATATTCTTGACTAAGCTTATATTTTTGCAATGAGAATTTATACGATTACCACTACGACTGCTAACGTTAGTTCTTACGGTGATGGAAGACAAGATGTGCTTGTTTATACGAAACAGTAATATTAAGCCAAGAGCAAGAGAGTCGCCATGGTCCAAGTCAGGCCCATTGATCTGGTTTTGATCTAAAAAGTAACGAGCGCGTAATACGATCAGATAGTCGTTGATCAACGGTCTGAACCATCAATACCAACACGGAACGGAAAAACTCTTCCAAGCCGTATGCTATGTAGATGTACGTTGTCTACTGTCTAATATCGAGTAGTAACTATAATCTACAAACTAAGTAGACAATCCAGCAGAGATATCCAATAATCATCCGGCATGGCATGAGTGCTCATGCACCGCTCTGCGAGACGGAAGCGGGAGCTTCGTATCAGTGCGCCAGGGACTTCAACCGGTACTCGGACACATATATACCCCGATGCCTGAGCTTCAACGAGTGAAGTGCAACGAGTGTGCAAAAAGTGAAGCACAACGAGCGAAGCGAGCAACGGGTCTGGGCAGAGCCCAGCCGCCGGAGGCAAAAAACCACAGGATAAATATGCTGTATTAGATTAGAGTACAAGGCTAGGCAGGCGGCTGCTGCCAGCTGGGTTTCCAGACAAGTGCGAAGAAGGAGAAGGAGCAGAGAACTGTTTCTGGAGTTGTAGCCTAGCGCGTCGCTGGGCAAGCGTCTCATTTTCTGGCTCGATTAGAAGCTGTTTCTGCATTTTGAGCCGCTGTCGGCGCTCGCTTAGCGTTTCGTTGACATCTCTTTCTTCTTCAGTCATACTATTGCCATTGGTGAAACTAGATGCAACGCGTGGTCCTCCAAGTGTGCTTGCACCATCAGAGTGGTGGTTGTTTTGACGCTGCTGGTAGTTGATGATGTTGGTATCAGTTGGTTTGGCGTTCCTGGCCATCTGTACCGAAAGTCTGCTCAAATTATGAAGATATTTGTGCTCTTCGTAGTCGTTATTTGCCATATGCTGTAATTCGAGCAGTGAGTGGGCTTGCAGGCGGTCAAGCGGATGCATTTTCGATGTTCTTTTGGCCAGTTCCTGGCTCTGCTCGGCTCCTTGGATAACCAACTTATGCTGGTTTCGTCGACCGGCTTTTCTTAGTTCCAACTCTTCAATAAGCGACGTTGCCCGTAGTCCTTCTAATGGCACCATACCTGTTCTGCTGGAAATTATTGCATCTGCCCGGTCGGCCACCGTCGACGGATTGAATGAAGTAAATGCAAGATGATCGGGGTTGGCGGGCTCATTTTTCTCACAGTCGCTGTCGTACTCATCATTCAGGTACTCGCGGTTGCTGTTTTTCGTTTTGCTAAACGGGAAATGGCCACCCTTTGACTTTGACTTTTTCTTTTTGCCCTTTTTCGCCTGTTTCGCTTGTTTTGTATCTTTCTCATCCCCACTATCCAATAAATTATTCTGATAGTCGTCGCTATCACTTTCTATAGTTGCAAATCCACTGCTGATGGATAACGTAGGCGACGGCGCTCGACCATAAAACAGCCCACTAACCAGTTGTTCACTGGTGCCGTTATTGGCGTTATGCTGTTCGTATACACTGTTTCGAGCCGCTGTTCCCAGTTCAGCGATATCGTCTGGGACTCCTCGGTAAACATTGTCGGTTAGTGGATTCGGTACGATTTTGGCTGGAGGCATCGCAGGAAGCTGGCCAATCGATAATCTTCTACTTCTTCGCCGCTCCACTTCGCTTTGTCCTCCATTATGTTTACTAGATAAAAGAGGAGGCAACTGCAGTTGGACTGGAATGGGCGCAGGATAATAAATTAAATGTTCATTGGTATCGGTGGTAATCATCGGAGGGTAATAAGAACGTCGGTGACTATTACTTGGCTGGGGATCTAGAAATGTATGACCAGCTAATGGTAACTGATGAGCACCTTGATCAGGTAGCATTACCATGGGTTCGTCAGCGTCCAACGAATGCCCATCAGTTGGAGCCTCTTCGTCGTTGGTCTGAGCATCAAGTGTTGAATCAGGAGGCATATCAGTTACCACATTATTATCGCCTCCTATAGAAACCACGATTGGGCTATTTTCTTGTCCATCGTCGCCAAGCACATCTTCTAATTCCTTTGGTGTATCAGTCAGCGTGGCAGATACAAGCCGTTGTGGTTTAGGATGATATAGCATTGTAGTATGAGTGCTTTCAGTAACTACTTTCTCAGCTTCTTCTTCTTCTGGAGTATGCTGGCCAGGCTTGAGATCGGTCGAGCTGAAAGTGGTCGAGCCGGTTGTTGCTCCATCGTTATCTTCATCCACTGTATGGAACTCTGCTGATTGAGCTACAGACAGATCACCAGATGATGAAGTGCCACGTACCAGACGCATACTTGCCACCTGCTGAGGCTGAGGATCTGGTGATGGAGGCAAATTCAGCGTGGATCTTTCATGTCTAAAGGACTGGTCATCATCATGGGTTTCTACAGTCATGACCGAGACAACATCGTCACCAGACGGTACAGCGGCCACACTACTACTTTTTTCCGGGTTACCAATATGAACTCCATCGAAATTCTCGAATACCTGATTCTCCGAGTCGTCATCCACTGCCTTTGTTGCAGTTGACGAGTGTCGTGAGATCTGGGCCGGTTTCATCAGTAACACAGGAGTCCGGATATCGGATAGCATATTACCTGGCTCGTTATGCCCTGTACTATATGTGATATTTTCGCGAGCATCTTCCTTTTCCTCGCCTAATTCTGGCACTGCAGTATTGCTTAGAGCGGCCCTGGCGCCCGATGATTTCCTGCGCCCTAAGAGTGTCATGTTACAGATCGTCAAATATTTGTTTTGATCGCGGATTTAGACCAAGCACAGGCAGCGACGGTGGTTTTATTTCCCAAAAAGTACCACAGACCGGGTCAACAAAGCCAAGCCGCTATATTTAAAACAGCGCTCCAAAGCTTATAAGCCCTATTTTTAACACTCACGGTACGTGTGGAATGCGATACTGTCGAGAATCTCTGTAGGTGATCCCCTCCACTATTTTGTTTTCTTCACTGCTATTAATAGGTGGACAACAATATTATGCTTATATAGGAGTGGCTGTAAACTAACTACATGATCTATGCTTCCTCAAAACTAATATACCATTCCTGTCCAGGCAATCTCTTTTTGAAATCCTATTTTATTTGTAAATACCAAATGAGAGGAAGAAAGTACATGATATATTCAAAAATGACAACGACTGATCAATGCAGATTGAATTCCTCCTCATAATAATCAATGACTGCATTGTAGCTTGTAATGTTGTCGCCAACTGCCAACCTCACATCTCTGCATACAGATTCTGGAGCACAAGTTAGAAATGCTACTTTACCTAATGATTTCATAGTATTCTGGAATACGATCCAGCGTAAGTTTGGTCTTTCGTATGAGAGCTGTAATGGAACAGACTGGAATGTCGGATACAAGGATGCAATTGACCCAGTTATCAGGTTCTTTTCATGTGCTGTTCTCGTATCCAATCCGTCATAAAAATCGTTAGCAAAGATCTGAACCTCGCATTTAGATCCTTCGGCTAAGAGTGCCAGCTGCTCATTAAACCAGTTCAGTGGCCACTCATCGGATATTAGCCACACGAAAACAATCCTACCTGCCCCAGTCCGTTTCAAACTCATTGCATAGCCATAACATGCTGATATTCCTAGGCCTCCGCATATGATGACGGTCGTGTCATAGTGATATAGAGGCCAATGCGTCCCATATGGTCCCTCGATTGCCACTTTAACTTCGGCATAAGCATGAGGGTGTCGCCTCAAATAGTTCCATGAAGACTTCGTGATGGCTCCTTCAACTGATGCAATGGCTTTGATCTTTCCTGCGTCGTACTGTTCTGGTGCTTCGGTGATATAAAAAGGCTGAAGTTTCCAGGCTCGATTCCATTTTGCAATATGGATGTAGACATATGTGCCTGGTGTATATGTCCATAATCCACTATGAGCAATGGTCAATTCAAAGACTCCGCCTGGATGTAATTTAGCAATACCTCTACATCTCAAACCGGAAATGGACACCAACACCCATCTGCTAATGTGATTTGATACCCACAAAGCAATGGATGCGTAAAGAAAGTCAATATTACCTACCACATACAGATGTAGAGCCAGGCCAATGAGGATTACAACCGTCATCATCATATGTAGGCCGCTGAATATCATACTAGCTCGAAACCTGATAAAAATCACGGAATATAAACACAAGGCAATGATTATAATACCAGCTGCTGTACCCATTTTTAGGTACAACATTGACCAATGCGTGGCATACGTTTTGTATTTGCTCGACAATAATACGTAACATATGCCATGGATAAGAACGTCTATACCCATGCCACTCGAAATCCATATGTGAATACAACGAATCATGCTCTGCGGTTGGCCTAGAACATACATGAGCAATCTGTTTCTACCTGCAAATAGGAAAACAAGAGGTAATTGAGCAACGGCAATGGCCCCTGATCGATCGCCTAGATATTTGCACAACTCTAAGGGCCGATGGGCAACTAAAGCGCTATTCTCGTGGATAAACGTGTAGTTGATGAATAACAGCACTATATGGAGGCATTGATATATAGTCATGACAATAGTGACAGTTCTAGTGGGAATCAAGGACTGAACGATCGACAAAACACTATTGCTAGTCTTTACCCTATGTTTCATAGAAGGCAAAATTACTATCCATTTCTTGATTCGTTTGGTGACACGATTGTTGAATATCAATCCATTGATCTTTGGAAATTTTCTGATGCACAAATTGGACATGGCTAAGAAAATCAAGTAGCACCCAATGTAGCCAAGCAAAGCAGTTCTATGTCCAATCTGTTAGTATAGACTATTGGGTCATTGCCATATACCCTTCTTACCTTAGGTATCGTGCCTGATCTGTATTATGCGATAAGATTCCAGAGGCTTGTAGGTATCCACTCAGGAATTTTGAAGTGATTTTGAATGGTAGCGTTTGTTGACTGGTGTCGTCCATACTTATTGAATGGATATATTTGCTGGCATTCATATAAATTATATCGAAATCCCTAGATGAGAGCGTTTTGTGGGTGGCTGGTTGACAGGCGGTATTCACAGTCTTTCGAGCTCCCTTTTCAGTTCCATAATTCTTGGTATGGTTCTCGATACAATACATGACTGATCCCATATACACTGGATTCAAACATGAGCACGTATAATTAATTCCCATTGAATTGTCGCAGCCATAATTGAATCTTTCAACGGATGCCATGCAGGCTGCTCCTAGAGCAGCACTAGTCGCAACAACCAGTTGCCCAACCAGAGCCAACGCTACCGCACACAGTGTGCTGCTTCTCATGTTCTCCAGTGTTTTCCAAAGAATCAGCGAAATGTCGAGATATTGAAAGCACGTCGTATGATATGGAAGTGGAGTGGTACAATGAGCTAATATGCGGCAAACTATACAATATTCCGGCCACTACGCTGCTTTTTCTGCCTGTTTTCTCAATATATGCTCAATATTAGATCTTTGGAACGTAGTGTTTCAAATTGGGCGCCACGCACTGACGCAACATCCTAACATATGAAACACTTGTCTGAGACATGATATATTAGAAAAGCCAATTCACTGTCATTGCAACTATATATGGTCTCATATGCCTAATGACCTTAGTATAGTATATATCTCAACGATCCTGCATAGTCTGGGCAGACAGGTAGTAAAGAAAGCACTTCTTTTCTTTCGTGTTATACGTCAATGGGATATACTACCAGGAAAATGATTCCTCAAAATAGTCTATCCTTGATCTGCTTGATGATATATTTCTAGATATCGTGGTTCGTATGTCATCGCTCATTCTGCCTGGTCCACAGCATAAGAACGCTATTCTGGCGTAATCTTCTGAGACGGCGTTAATGACTAGGCTCTTCACGTCTGTGTGCTCCTTAAAGATCGATGCCACGGATGGTGTGCTTTCCTTAATTCGAGCGCTCACTGGGAAATATTGCTCTCCAAGGCCTAGATTGGATTCCACTCCTGACGTCGACCATGTCGGCTCAAGCTCTTTATGTTTTACAAATAATCTTGTTTTGATTCTGGTATCACTCCTCAATAGTTCAAGCTCATCAGCGAACCAGTTCAAAGGACTCTGGTCATGCATATACCAAATGAAAGTGATTTTCAGCTTTCTGTTATCACAGTGTCTGATCAGATCATGGGCATAAGAGTATGTACTTGTCACCCCGATCCCACCAGCTATTAAGACAACGCTGTCGTATACGTGCAAATTATGGGACCTGCCGTAAGGACCTTCAATGAGTACAGGAATATTGTTAGCCTTTGGCTCCGATCCACAAGATGACAACAGAAAGTCCCTTGTATGCTTAGTTAATCCCTGCTTCACTTTCAAAGTTATTTGAAGTTTATTGCTATCCGTCAACTTTGGAGGAACCATAACTGTAAAAGGATGAGATTCCCAAAATCGGTTTGGCCGTAAAACATATACAAATACGAAGCAGCCTGGGTAATGTTTCCATCTATTTGAGTAATTTATCTTGAGCGATACCACATCACCCGATTCATGAAGTGTGATCTCGGCTGTTGATCTGATTCCCGACCAGAATATGCGAGCAACTCTCATGAATCTGTCAAAGCACCATACTGCGATTGTGGCATACATGTAGTTCACATCAAGCTTTGTGATTTTCAGATGATACCATGCGCCAAGTACCCAGCCTATTGCAAGGATTATATGAGCTGTCAAAAATAAGTCATATTTCTGTCCTCTAAGAACATGCAGCGACTGTATGATTATAATACCACCACATAACAGTGCCACAAATCCCCAGATCCAATATGCTGTTCTCCAAGATCTATCCAGTATTTGTTGTTGTGCTCTGATAACCGTCCAGCATACGCCATGTACAGTGTAGTGAACTATGGATATTCTTCCTATCCATCTGTGGAAAACGTTGAAAGTGTCAAGGGGAAGGCCAGTACACCAAAGAAGAAAATTGTTTCTTCCACCAAATAATACAAGAATAGGCAGTAATGTTATACCGATAATGGCTACTCTATGCGTGAGTGTCACAGAGACCTGTTGCAATCTTGTAGGATACTCAAAGTTGGGAAACGTCAATCTATAGTCAAGGAACAGGAACACAAAGTCCAGAATGACAAAGCCGCCGACTATAAGTGTTGCATATCTGGTTGGGATATTGAAACTGAAGCTGCCAACAAAAAAAGGCGTAGAATGATGATAGTTGAAGGTTGGTGGTAGCGTGATCCATTTTCTAATAGATCTGGTAACCTTATCATCTAGATCTAACATTGCCCTTGGCGCAAGCTTCCACAAAATATTGTATACTGTTGCTATTGCCATGAACACTGCGAACCATCCTATTAGGGCTCCGCTGAAAAAACTGTTAGCTTTAGCGATACGTTGATTACTGCTTGTCTACATGACTTACCCCAAAATTCGGCTCAGATATCGATTATGGGCTTGGATACCAGTAACCATTATTCTGTGATTGATATCTTCGGGAGATAAAATGATCGTTTCATTTGTGGCATGCGAGGACGATGGCAGAACTGCATGCTTTGCTCCTTCTTTGGCGTAATTGGCAATCTCATCAACTCTATAGACAATTTCAGCACTGTCCTGGCAACCCGAGATAATGAAGTTAAAGCCTCGTTCCATGTCTGGTTCGGTCTTCGAGTGTTGAACAACACAGTACGCGACGGTTTCTAAGAATGCATCCGACAAGCATGTGCAAGCAATGCCTTCATGCTTGCTACAGCCAAAGCCATAGCTTAGAGCGGCTCCGAGACATGGCTCTCCTAATTTGTTATCATAGAGGGCTTGAAGAGCTGCTGCTACAGTCCCTTCGGCGGTTGCTATGCTTCTACCCTCAACTTCTACCTCTTGTGCAAACGTGTTTGTTATAGAAGTTACCAGAAGTAATATGAGGAGCTTATCTATGTGAAGGACAGCTCTGCCCATTTGAAAGTAGCCGATAGCTTGATATTAAACGAATGTAGAAACTTACGACTGATGTTGACACTCCAGATTGGTCAATCGAAAATGAGGGCAGTTTGCAAAAGCCTTTCAATACTATCAGCGGTATCTTAATTACTTATACCTGGATTCGATATAATTGTCAAACAGTACCTCTATGGGTAAACTATCAATCGTCAAAGCTTATACACCTCATATAAACTTTTGTGGATAAAAAGTCATGACGGCGTTATCACCAGGTAATCTCTTAGATCTGATATGATCTACAACTAATCTGATCTGATGGCTTCACTGCTGCTCTGTATTTGACCTGATGACCTGGTTTTGATGTTTATGCTTTATATTTTAGTGCCTGTCTCAGGCACACAGATCATACATATATATAGTATAATACAAAACGACATGAGAAATACGGCCCTTTTGGTACCGCCAATTACGTGGAATGCATAAACTCTCTTTCCTTATACATCGCTCTGAGGTAGAAGGTCATTTGCAAGTATTACGTTGCCCTTAATCTGTTTTTGATAGTTGCAGTCCTATCTAGGTTTCCCAGTAAATCGCTCTTCGGTTCCTCACATGCTGAGATTAATCTTACCTAAAACGTCAGACCAAATCTTAAAAAATCTATAATAATCCAGATTTGCCATATTTATCATCCATACGTACTTTTATGCTCAAACTGAGCGCTGAAATACCGCTCAGGGAGATCTTTAGTTAGGAGCTGATATAAAAAGAGGGGACAGCAAATCATTTATATTGATATACTTATGTTAAAATGAGCTCATATAATTGATAAACTCTTGATGCCCACATAACTTTTTTGATGAGCGGTCAAACATTGAATAAAAACAAAACATTGAGGCTCAGCGTTCTCAAAATCTAATTGTAATAGGCATAATAGTATACAAGGCAGAATCTGACAGAAACAATCTTGTCCAAACCCCGACAATACTTTGTCGTGCAGCCCTATGATGTAGGTCGTTCGACTGTACTCAAGACAAGGTCGGTCCAAGTATAGCGCTGGGGTCCCTGGTTGATTGACTTGTCAATACCTGATATCCAGTCGAACTTCTCATCTTCGCTGTCAGCATAGAAGTCTATAACTTCACCATTTCCAAAACAAATTCTAAAGCCCTTATCAACAAACGGTGCACCAGCCTCGGTTACGGCAAAAGCAGACTTACGTCTATTGCTACCTATCTGTACCATGGGTTCTGTTAATGACGACTTATCATCGATTACTTGGATCGCCTTGGCAAGGTTTATAGTGGCTCGAGGCTTTCTGCTAGTCTCGCTATGAGCAGTAAGAGTTGACCCTTCCAGAATAAAATACCGACGTCTCCAATACTTGCAATCGCCACCTAACTGAGATAAATATCCTTCTACTCTGAATGGCAGATATAATGGCCTTGCTCTTTTCAGTTCGTCTAATGCTTGTTTGATGGATGACGGCAAAATTTCCTTAGCAGAGGCCCTTGGCACAAACATCAGCTGTACTTGAAGAGTTCCGATCTTATATGGAGCTCGCTTTGAATTAGACGGCGTCTTGGCCCATTCATTAAAGCAAGACAGTTCAAAGGTAGCCGGCCTTCCGTAAATTTCCTTTTCATATTGCGAAAAATCAATATACGCTCTGGCAAAAGAACCATCCGTGGCTACAACTGATTCCCAGTTATCGGTACGGACGCTTTCCTGTACGGTTGGCATTGGTTGCACAATTACCGGCGTTGCAGTACGTCTCTTTTGAGAAAACAGCTTAGAAATGCCATGACGGCTTTTCGCCTCAACAGTACTTATAGGTTGTGAAGGGGCGGGAACAGGTTTGCGAACTACTGATGAATGCTTCACCCACTTTGCTTTCATAGATATAATGAACTCTAGCTCTTCCGAGACAGTTAGCTCAAACTCTTCGTCCAAAAGACATGTACGTTTCAATGGTGTAAACCTTGTAGTAATACAATGAATACCGTTGTCCAGCGTGAGATTGAATCTAGCTTTCTTGGCTATAATGAGTAAGTTAGTAACGTCCACAAACATTTATGTTAGCGGATGTCATACTACTTACTTTCAATGGATGGCAGGTTCACATCTTTAAAGGAGATCACTCGGAGAAAGAAGCGCCCCCGTTCATTGGTCGGCATCTCATGCTCTTTTCGTACAATGGCCTCAGCTGGAGGAGGAGCGATTGAGGTTTTAGTCTGAGGTGCCGTATCGTACTGCACCATTGGTGGTTCCAGCTGAGTGGCATTTGCAATTCTTTTAACAGGACCACTGGCTTTACGTTTGGCTCCACTGGAAGCCCGTCGCTCACTCGCGATGACAACGTCCTTATTCTCTCGTAAAGTATAACCACGCTAGACACTAGTTAGTTTATGAATACTGATTCGGCAGATTTTTAACCATACCTTTTTCACATGAAGCAGTTTGTCAAACTGTTCATCCATGTCACCAAAAATAGAGTCTCCATCGCTGCGGAAATCCTCACTGTCCAGTTGAAGGACTGGGACGGGTACTGGAATCTTAGAAATCTCCTGCAGTATATGGCCATCATCCTGTCTCACTGACGTATCTCTGCCCTGAGCGGCATTTGATCTAGATCTCGAGATGCGCGCTACATCCATTGGTGTAAGACTTGGACGAGCGCGTAGTTTCGACCCTGAAGACGAACGAATAGTTGCATTTTCGGGCACAGCAACTGGGACGTCAGTTGTTTCGGTCTTTTCATCGTTGTCCTTGATGTTGACCTCCAATTCTGATTGCTGTTGCTGCTGTGGGTGGAGAGCATCGGCATGGTTGTCTGTGAGACTTTCTTGAGGAGAAACGTCATTAATAATGGAGATCAATGATTTTGTTGGAGACTGGTCGGAATTCTTATCGTTAAGCAGATCTGAAAACTCAGAAGCAAACCCTTCTGCAACTGACCCCATATCAAAGCGATTACCGTCAAGTTCAGTAGTCCATTGTGGGAGATCATTGTGAAATACAGCTGAGGTATCCTCACTATGCTTAGCAGGACTGTAGCTTAAACTTTCTGGACTGTCTTGGAATTGGGGATGTTCTAGGCTCGGAACTGGCGATGCGTCCGATTCCTCCTGCTTCACAAACACAGGCACGGGGGGCAATTGCTGATCAGAGGCGTCTGCCCTAACACGGCGCACTGACAGAGAGCTTGGTGGTGGCAGCATCTCTCTAGTATCGGATGGCTCAACCTTGATGTGAATTGTAGGCGAAGAGTTGCGAGAGGCATTCTCTGCCATAGATTGCGGTTGTTCCTGTAAGATGTTCTTTTCAAAAGTAGAACTCTGTGGGTTTGGTTCAACAGGAGTCGACAAAATACCTGCTGCAAAGCCATCGCTAAACATAGGAGAAATTCCAACATCTGGCAATGGCTTGGGAGTATCAACCTTTGTAAACTGCTCCATTGGCTCGGTTTTGACTTCTATTGCTTTTTCGTTGTCTCTATTAACCGGAGCAACCGCAGGTTCGACAGCATTTGCAATAGCCAGCGATGCTACTTCATCAGCTTTATCAAGGGCGGATGTCTGAGGATCGTCAGCTTGGTATGCATTACTGTTCTGTCCCTCTATTGGAGAGGCAAGAGCAGTATCTGGAGAAGTATACGATTCAGCAGTGAAGTCAGAGCCGGGACTGTATGACTGAGGTGCGGGTGGTAAAGTATCAATGGGTTTCAGCGCTGATTGCTTGACGCCTTGAGCATTTGAGTCCGTTATTTCTTTGGTCGAGTTGGTTCCAAGGGAAAGAGAATCATTGCCGGTATTAAGAATAGATTCAGTCGAAGACGGAAGAAGTGGCGAGCTTTCAGAAAAGTCGAGCTTGTCCAAAGGCTGAAAAGCATCAATATATGGCACAGGTGAAATTGCTATCGTTTCATCATTGTCTTTATCATCGCTTTGACCGTCAGCGCTGTCGGTATTGGGCGTACCGGTAGGTTCGTCGGGTATCTCACTAAATGGCTTATTATTATTTGACTCGGCCTCAGGCGCATTGCTGTGTTGGACGACTGATTCTGGGTCAGATCTAGCTGCTTTCTCAACTGGATCATTGAGTATCTCGGAGGGTGGCTCAGTAGTTGATTCGTGCCCAATGACCTCTTCCGAACTTAGTTGGGTGATTGGCTCATGACTGATTATCTCACGAATGGAGTCAGTAACCGGTTGCGCGACTGGCTCTGAATGAGTTTCTAAGATAGCGACCACTTCTTGCGGTTGCTCAACAGATGGGATCATTGTGGGATTAATGTCGATCATATCTCCATGTAAAATACTACTTTGTTGGACTAACGATGTAGCCCCAGTATCTTCATCTGCCGATACCTCAAAACCGCTATGAGTGCTTTGAGGTTGGTTTTCTGATGATACGGTACCACTAAAACTCTGCAGATCTGGAAGGCCGTCAGGAAGATCATTCGTACTTTTGGAACCACTGTCTTCTTCTTCCATTTCAGTTATAACTCCCACTTTACCTCGAGAACGTTCCTCGAGGACTTTGACAATCGATCTCCTTTTCTGCGACATACTTCGTTGAACCTGAGCGGCAGATGGCTCAGAGGCATACTGGAAAGGCACATCAGACAAGTGGTTCTTCGTGGACAGTTTTCGTTGATGATCCAATAATGACTCCTTTCGAACCAGCGAATGGGGCTCATTATCAAACTGGTATTCTGCTTCAGATGTGTCCGAGTACACACTGCTGACACTAGGCGATGGGTAGTTTGAGCTATCGTGTAATATTGCAAGGGAAGATGAAGCCACGGGGTAAAGACTATTAGGGGTGGTGGCAGGAGGTGAAGGAACTGGTTCCAGGGACGACGATACTTCGTCGCGAAGAGAAGCTACTCCTCTTGAATGTTCGCAGGTGGGATTATGGGGATAATTTGGGACTGGCAGGGATGGAAATTGGCCATCAATAGCGTATAAGGCAGGTGACGACACACTGTGAGGAATTTTAGGTAATGGTCTGTGAATAGGCTGTGAAGGAGGAGCTTTAGACGATTGAGAGATTAAGTAGGATTGGGGCTCGATCACGGGAACGTCATTTTCATCATCGTCTTCTAGGTCGTCGTGCTTTTCATCTAGCTCTTCATTGCCGTCATCATCATCTTCTTCTTCTTCTTCTTCTTCTTCTTCACTATCGTGGGATGAGTTGCTCACAGTTCCATCAAAACTTTGAGAGTCTGAGCTCAAATACGGAGTCTGAGCTTCAAACTGAATAACCTGGTCCGTGTGGTCGAAGGTAACGACCTTTTTAAGTCTCGAGGGAGATGTGGCAGCAGCTGCTTCATTGTTGAGGTTGCGGGGACCGTGAAGTCTGCCAAATGTCCCGTTCCTAGTAAGGGATGATTTTCGACCCAAATCTGGAGACGTCGACTCGATAATGGAGTCAAAGGATTGTTTTTTGGAGTGATATTGGTTCTGGAAAACTGGTTGTGGGGAATTATTAGCCTGAAGAAATGGGTTATTGGCAAACTTGGACGACGTGGAAATTAATGGAGAAGTTCGCGGTGGAAGCACAGGGGATCGATTCGAGGGAGGTAACTTGTTATGATTTTCTTGTTTTTCGAGATCAGACCAAAACGACCTCATGTTTTTAGTTTTCTTGCCTACCGAGGCATCAACTCTAGTAGAAGAGGCATAAGCAGCTGTTGAGTTAGTCATGTTCAAACAAAACGTGTGTTAGACACATTTTCAGCATCGTCTTACTTACCAGGATGCGGAGGAGAGTGATCACCTGAAGGTCGTGACTTGGATATGTTTAGTGGCTTTACTTCAGGTGGAGCGTCCGAGGCCATGATGTCGTTGGCTCGTCAGTCAGTCGCAGAACACCAATTGTTTATCACTAGCGTGTTCTCTTATAGAAAATAATCAGGTATGAAGGATGAGTCCGACGACAATAAAGGACAATGCAATTGATTATGGGGAGTCGGAGTATATACGGCACCAGCGATTTGGATATGGGGCTCAGATTTGGTTATTTGACTGGTAGTGAGCAATAGATTCTTTCACATAAACTTTAACGATGTTGTCAGAAGTAAACAGAGCCGTCAAAAAAATACCCATATATTCGTCAGGATTTCAAAAAACGACGCAACTTCTAGTTTACACGACCAAAAACTCTAATGGGATGCAAGTGAGAAAAGTGAGAAAGAGAAGCACTAGGTAATGAGTGTCAGTCAACCAAATTCCAATGTTATGTTTCAAGATGAGGCGCTATGCGTGAATGCCCAAGTCTATTTGTTTATTTATAACCAGTAAGATATGCAAGTCTGGTGATCGTCCTCCCGACATGTGGAATGTTTCAGGTTCGTTAGAGCCATCAAGTCCCGTTGGGAGAGATATGCCTGCGCCTGAGGAGCGTGGACTTTTCGCGCGTAATTCGTTCCCAGCAACGTGAGGCTGGCGAAAGAGGTCCTGATTTTTATGGGGAAAACATGTCAGGTTACATGGTAAAAATATGGGCCGAAGCGCAGTAGGTAACAAAGTGGATAATGAGCTTTGGATATGATAGAGATGGGCATAAGGAATGATATCCATTCAGAGTTGTCAGTGTCAGTCTGAATAGTATTTATTTATTAGGAATGTGAGAAAAGGAATATGAGAAAAAGATGTTTGGAAATATTTTCTTGATGCATAAATTATATATTAGATATATTACATGTCCATATGGCAGAATAAGAGGATTTTGATACGGGTGATAAACATGAAAGGGAAGTAGGAGCTATCTCAATCATCATTTTAGTGGCACTAAAAATTACAAGGAGCAATATTCCTTAGTCATCTCATTCAATTGTCTCATACCCCGATTTGAAGCTGGTTGGACTCTAACTCCAGCTCCAGCTAACCAGAACGTTGTACGGCTATGCACTTAGCTATTTGGTGGATCTATATGAGACAGCTCTAAAATAGATATAGATATCTCAGAAATCTCTCTTAATAGTGTATTTGGATTTGTCATCAGCTTGTCAACAACTTCCTACCTCATTTCCTCTATGTTCTGTGCATTTCAGTTCTTCATACATTACATTACCAACGATATTTACTTGATACCTGATTGGCTCAAAGGACCTTCAATCAAACTCTCAAACAAATTAAGCCAGCACCAATAAAACAACGTCAGAATCTTACCAAACACCCTTCCCAGCATTTGACACAAAAGATTCAACTCCTAGCAACTCTTTTCTTTACTGGAATTCTTTCCTCTATCTTATCTTATCAACATTATCTCATAGAGTGTGGGGTCCGAATTTTTCACTTTCCTAACCCATGCATGCACCTACTATGATTCATTATCCCTGTTCTTGAGATCTCATTCTAAAGACTTGGATTATCAAACAGAAATCATATTAACATGTCTCGTATAGCTAGTCGAAGCTTTTCACAGGTATGAAATAAACTTGGTATTGCCGTGATGTTCTTGTGCAGTTAGAACCCCGGATCTGCTTCAACCAGGTCTGAGCAGGTCCCAATTGTTGGAGATAGTTGTCACTAACAAATACTAGCTTCATGCGAGATCTTTGATCCCCAAAGTCCTACAGTCTCGTACTCCTCCTTATGAAAAGCTACTGGACAATTTAAAAGAGGCAAAGACGGTTTTGAGCAATCGTCCGTTTACTCTGGCCGAAAAAATCCTTTATTCTCATCTGGTTTCTCCCGAAGAGTCTCTTGCTCAATCGCCGAATAATATTCGCGGCGAAGCGTATCTCAAGCTCAACCCAGACCGGGTTGCTATGCAAGATGCTTCTGCGCAGATGGCTCTTCTACAATTCATGACTTGTGGCATGGCTTCAACGGTGGTCCCTGCATCCATTCATTGTGACCACTTGATTGTTGGTAAAAAAGGTGCCGATACTGATTTAGATGCGGCCATTGCCACTAATAGCGAGGTATTCGATTTCCTCGAGTCCTGCGCTAAAAAGTATGGTATTCAGTTTTGGGGTCCAGGCTCTGGAATTATCCATCAGATTGTTCTCGAAAATTTCTCTGCTCCTGGTTTAATGATGCTTGGTACTGATTCTCATACTCCTAATGCTGGTGGATTAGGCGCCATTGCTATAGGAGTTGGCGGTGCTGATGCTGTTGATGCATTGACTGGTACTCCGTGGGAACTGAAAGCTCCTAAAGTAATTGGTATCAAGCTCACTGGACAGTTGAGCGGTTGGGCTGCTCCCAAGGACGTCATCACTTACTTGGCTGGCAAACTGACCGTCAAAGGAGGTACAGGTTCTATTATTGAGTATTTCGGTTCTGGCGTAGATACTTTGAGTGCCACTGGTATGGCCACTATCTGTAACATGGGTGCTGAAGTGGGGGCAACGACTTCTACCTTTCCCTTTACTCAGTCTATGAAACGATATCTTACTGCAACTCATCGTGGTCCGATTGGTGACTTGGCAGAAGAAGTCGATCAGCGCTCTGGGTTTTTGCATGCCGATGAAGGTGCCGAGTATGATCAGGTAATCGAAATCGACCTAAGTACACTCGAACCTCACATCAATGGACCTTTTACCCCTGATCTGGCAACTCCTGTTTCAAAGTTTGCCTCTACGGTTAAGAGTAACCAATGGCCAGAGAAAGCATCTGCTGGATT
The DNA here is from genome assembly GCA_030555635.1 of Sugiyamaella neomexicana. Classification (NCBI taxonomy): domain Eukaryota; kingdom Fungi; phylum Ascomycota; class Dipodascomycetes; order Dipodascales; family Trichomonascaceae; genus Sugiyamaella; species Sugiyamaella neomexicana. The sequence continues at coordinate 100,958 of JANIWN010000009.1, forward strand.
GATTGGCTCGTGTACAAATTCTTCTTACCAAGATATGACCAGGGTGGCATCTCTTGTGGAGCAAGCGGATAAAGCCGGTCTGAAACCAAAGATTCCCTTTTTCATTACACCTGGGTCTGAGCAGATTCGTGCCACGATCGAAAGAGATGGGCTTACTGAAATCTTTGAAAAGTCTGGAGCGGTTATTCTAGCAAATGCATGTGGTCCCTGCATAGGTCAATGGGACCGATCAGAAGAGAAAGGTCTAGAGAACAATGCTGCTAATGCCATATTCACTTCTTTCAATCGTAATTTTAGATCTCGTAACGATGGAAACCCGAACACAATGAACTTTTTGACCTCCCCAGAACTTGTTACTGCGCTAATTTATAGCGGTTCTACTACTTTCAATCCTTTGACTGACTCCATTGTCGGACCCGATGGAACACCCTTCAAATTTGATCCTCCTTCTCCCGGTGAAGAACTTCCTTCTGCTGCTCAGGGAGGTTTCACAAAAGGACCCAGAACTGAATTCTACCCAGAAGAAGATCCAAGCCCTGTTTCTTCAGCAGAAGTGGCCGTTTCACCTACCTCTGATAGACTCCAACTGCTAACTCCTTTTGAGCCATTTAACGGTGAAGAACTGAAAGTCAAGGTGCTCGTCAAGGTTGAAGGGAAATGTACTACAGACCACATCTCCGCTGCAGGTATTTGGCTAAAGTACAAAGGTCATCTTGAAAATATCTCGAACAATACTCTGATAGGCGCCCTTAACAAAGAGACTGGAAAGGTCAATCATGTCATTGACTTTGATGGGTCTGAGACCTCGATCCCTGAGCTGATGATTAGATGGAAGGGTAAAAATATACCGTGGGCTGTAATTGCAGAGGATAACTACGGTGAAGGCTCAGCCAGAGAGCATGCTGCGCTGTCTCCAAGATTCTTGGGTGGCAAGCTTGTTCTCACCAAATCTTTTGCCCGCATCCATGAAACGAATTTGAAGAAGCAGGGTGTTTTACCTTTAACTTTTGCCGACCCTGCTGATTATGATCGCATTCCATCACTGTCTACTGTTGAGACCGTAGACCTTTTAGACATGCTTGCCAAGGGTGGTGATAATGGAGGTTTAATTACTTTGAAAGTTATTAAGCCTGATGGAGAGTCATTCACTATTTTAAGCAAGCATACTATGTCCAAGGATCAAGTGGAATTTTTCAAAGCTGGTAGTGCTATCAACTTTATTGGTTCCACCCGTGCCGCCGCTGCTGCTTCTGCTGCCGCTGCTATTTAGTGAGCAGGAAATGTAAAATAATTAAAATGTAATAGACATTCAATAAAATGCTTCAGCTACTTCGCTAAGTGACTTTTGGACCCGCCTGTTGTACGACTCCCAAGATCTCACTCAACACGAACCTGCTTCGTCTTGTCAATTGCTGAGACGTGATATGAAAGCCGCCGTTACAACTACTAACAATTCCAAGCAAAAACAACGAGTCATATATCATGAGATTAATAAATAATTACATTAAACAACTTTAAGCGTTTTTAGGCTCTACAAGACAGCTTCGTCTCCATAATCCGTTCAGATCTTTTGTAACAGCTTGATGCGACTTTTTCATTTCTCCCCGCAGCCAAGTCTGTAACTCACGAGATGACTTCAATCTGTACGGAACCTGAAACTGCTGGAGACCTCCAATCAGCTTTGTAAGTCTTTCATACCGATCAAGGTTTATACCTTGGGCTCCCGATGCTAGCTCCCGAGTCTTTGGATTACCTTCTTCAATAAAAATCAGGTCAGAGAGGTACAACCCTAAGTATGGGATACAAGGAGGTCTCTGATCCTTCAGTTTGGAGCGGTAATAGGCGAAATTCTTATCAGGAATAAGCAGCTTTTTCAAATTCTGGAATATCGAATGGTATTTTGGAGGTAGAAGCTCCCAGATTCGCTTCAATCGCATAATGTTCACACTTTGAAGAGCGGAAATGATTGAGAGTAGACTATTGAAATTTCGAATTTCAAAGCATCTATCAGCAACCTTTATCCATTGCTTCAAAAGATTTCTACGCACCTTGGCAGGAATGTCACCACCCAGAATGCTGTCACCAACAAATGCAGAAAGCTGATTTGACATTGCGGTCATGCGACATACGTTAGGAGACAGTCCCAGATGTCTCTTCTTTTTAGTGAAATTCTGATCGAGTAACTCTTCTGGCTTTACTTTACAGAATACTGAGGAATCCATAATAGCCAAATGGTTTGCAATATCAACAGGATCAAAATCGAGAATACTAACAATGTGCGTACCTTTGTTACTCACTACCGAACCATTCATATGATAATTCACCAGGCTGCCGGCGCCTGCAAGCGAATGCCTCATACGAAGAGATGATGTCCATGTAGACGTTGAAATCATCGATTTCATGTCGTCATCTATAGCTGAATAATGTCCTAGGTCATCTTCAAGAAAACCACTAGATTCGTTTGCTTTGTTTAGTAAGTTGAGTTGATGCCTTGGAAGACCTCTACTCGACAAGGAGACATTACTCTCAGATGCAAAAGCCATAGCAGAGTATTGATCACCAGCAGGGAGCGAGATTTGACGGGGCATGATTGGTTCATTCTCTTCATCTTCCTTCACATATGACAGCTTTGTAGCCAAGGTCTTGATAATCAAAGTGGCATTGGGAAGGATATCTTTAAAATGATCCTCAGACAGTGATACAATATCATCTAGTACAACATTATCAACTGATGTTTTCCAGTGAGACTCCATCCACCGCTTGATAAAGTTGAAGATTTTTACCCTACGAGCTGACAGGTTTTCAAGATTACTCGGGCTCAGTTCGGTCTTGTCAGCACCTAATTCATATCGCTCGAGAAGACAGTGGAAAACTTGCATGGGAGTTGTAAACAAATGGAATGTAAGGTAAAAGGTAGAAAATAGGAAAGGATCTTGTTCTCTTGATTCGTCTGTGAGCAAGGCAATGAGTGATTCTAACGAACCCGCTCTAATTTTACCATTTTGATCTTGAATTATGTCCAAATCTAGCAGGTTGTAATTATCGCACAAACTATTTGACTCCCCGGAGATGATGGGAGATAGGACAGGGACGTCTGGAAGAACAGAACACTGGATAGGAGAGTTTGGTGCAGTGGTGGATGTTGGAGATACACTGCTAGACATCGGAGTTTCTGAATCTAAAGAAATTGTACTTGGAACTTCACGTGCTCTTATGTTACTAGCAGCAACGATCCCGTCCGAGAAATCAGGATATTCACGAGTACTTGGTAACTGGAAATCGCCAATCTTACTTAAAATGTTTCTACATCGAACAACACACTCACAGGCACTCTGAGCACAACCAGTAGCATTCTTAATAAGGTTCTCAGTAGATGTGGCCTTTGATTCTGAAGTGACATCGCCAACGACCTCACGCGCCGACGTTACTAAAGTTCTTATTCGAAAAAACAAAGTATCTTTTGAGGCTTCTAGATCTTTATTCCTTGGCAATGATCTTGATGTAATGCTCTCAACAGTTGCTAAAAGTTCCCTGCATGCCAGCATGGATTTTCGGGTATTAACCAGAATCTGAGTAGCTGCACTGGGATCAGACTCAATCACTGACATACGATGAATAAATATCCCCAAGTAGGTAGTAAGTGCTTCGTTAACCTCATCCAAACGTTGGTTTGCAAAAGGGGCTCGAGTATGGAAAATGACTGAAACTCTATTTTCAGGAGGTTGAGTTTTTCTGCCAAGGGTAGAGGTGGACGTGGACAAGCGATAGGCAGGGGTAGTGATGGCACTTTTGTTGGTAAGGGCAGTTGTAGCAGTAGCTTCGTTGTTCGAACGGCCATGCTCATTCAAGTTAATATCAACAGCCCAAACGTCTAAAAAGACTACAGCCTTGGTTACGATTTTATAGCAAACAAGGACCAACCTGTCTATCACAACATCATCTGTTGTGTTACGATATTGCTTGGCAAGGGATACCAGGATGGCTAATTCAGTGAGCAGAGATTTGCGGAATTTGCGAATGGATTGAGATCTTTTGACAACAGCTGTATCCCTGGTAAGAGTACCACAAGCTTCGAGTAAAGAACGAACTCCAGCAATAATATTGCTCACCGAGGCCTGGGAAAACGTGAATACAGGACTTAATTCGGATGTTTCATTTTTCCTGTTAGCCGCAGCTGGATCCATTCGTAGCGGATACGATTTAGGTGACACAACAAAGTTTAAGATTGCAGAAAGCAGGGGAATCACTTTTGTCTCAGCATAAGGAGCAAAGTAGTTTGTCGGTATCCACCCTCGTTGGCCAGTGCAGAGTAAAGTCGCATCACCCCATCCTGACGGGTGAATAGAGTGTAATAGTACAATGTCAGACTCTTCAAAAGATAAGCAAATAGTCGATGGATCGGGCTCACAACTTGTGTTAGTGGTGTCTTGCGTCGCATCGCGAGACAGAGAGGTGGCCTCAAAAGTGTGAACAGCTCTCAGAAACGGAAAGTCTACTGATATTGACGAGGCAGCCGATGAATGTTGTGCCTCTTCATATTCATCATCAATATCGCTTATAGAGTCATCTTCATGTACGATGCCAGAGTTTCTCGTTCGATCATTATCTTGTGAAACTGACATCGGACGCAGTGACAATGGCCGGAGAGATACAGGAGCAGTTGATAATGCCGCGACTTGAGACGTTAACGAGTAGTCGACTTCTGATGTGATTTGTGCCGGTTTTGGTGTCGTTTGGTCTGCCAATGTCGGAGTCTTATCCATGGCTTCAGTAGTATCTAAGACAGGATGAGACATTTCAGACTTGTTTGTCGTTTGTAAAGGATCAGACTGTTCAATTATAGGCGAATCAGGAGGAGTAATTGTTGAAGCATCATTTGGATTGTTATAATTGCAAGCATTATTCGAGCCTAAAGCATGTCTTAGATTGAAGCTTTTCTTATAAACGGGAAATTTCAGAGCTCTACCTAGGCGCTGAGCATTTGCGTTTGCGAAATAGTTTCCAACCATTTGCCGAGGACTAGCATTCGAGAAGCCTAGAGACGAAGATTGGTGTCTGAGAGAAGCATTTCTTCGTGTTGTATACCTGTCATCAGACGTGAAATCAAATGAATCATCAAGTAGAGGAGGGGTTGAGACATCAACCATTCTTCTAAAGTTAGTTTACAATGCCGCTAAAGCAAGTTTAATCAACTTCAGAGGTATGTCTGATAATAATCATGTTCATGCGAAAGATTCACTTACATTCTGTTAAAATGTACAGGACCAGAGAATTGCAAAACGAAACTGGAGCAAATCTAATCGCGTATGTTAGAACTAAAACTGTTGTTTTCTAGTAATCGGCACTAAATAACACTCAACATACAAAAGATATGTAGAAATAGTCAGCAACACAGGTCTACAGCCTCCTATCTTGATGGGCGGAATATGTTTGAGCAGTATCTCAAAATATCAAAGTTGAAAAACCTAAATTTTATATATCGTCTGATGGGTATGAATTAATCTGTCACGTCCGTATTCATAGAATACAAATGGAATTTCTAGTCTTCATTGAATGATAAACACTGAAAAGACGTGAAATACTATGACAGGCAATAAGATTTCTAGCGAGTGTGCATTTGGAGACATTAGGGCCTCAATATATTAATTTAAGGGGTTCGTTCATGTTGTATACAGGCAGTGTGCATGTCTGTGCACACCGAGAGACAGCTCTGCAGCTGTTTTCACGCTTTTTTCGCGCCGATCATCGATATCGGATGGGATGGGAGGGTCCTGATGTTAGGGTGTTTGTATGTGACTAGAAAATCAGGGCAATAATCCCTTTTGAAGCCCCTTGAAAGAAGTAGCGCGAATGATGAAGCTTCTGTGAGACTGTGATTTGGATTCACATGTTCTATTTCCGTGACGACTGCTAGACACGCGATGAACGCTGGTACTCGACCGAACACCCTAGCTACGAACTTCTCGATTAGTTCACCATTTTGTTTTTTGTGTTTACTCCCTCTATACCAGGAATCGGATATCCATTCCTGCTGTCACTGGGCCCTGGATTTCTGATTTAGAGCGGTGTTCAGACTGAGAGTAGAAGGATTTTGCGTTTGGATGTTTACTTTTCATCTTTTATTTCCCAAATCGAATTTGACGTGCGTGCATATTTCACCCCCTGCTTTCGAAACGATCACGAACATCGGCTGAGGTAACGGTCTGGAATTTACGCGAACTAACAGCTGAGAAGCCAAAGACACGACAACGGAATTGTACGGCAAGTAGAGCTAGTCTTTTCGCTAGATAAAGAGAGTCACAGAGACGAGGGTAGCTAGCCTAGCTAGTCGAGCTGGCTGTATATTAATTTCTCCCGTTTAGGTGCTGATTGATAATCAAAATAATTAACTAATTAATTTGAGAATAAAACGCGTTCAAGGACTAACTATCCTGGAATATATGATAGTCATACAGCTGACAGTACGGCAGTTATCAAAGAACTACCTGGAATATGTGGCAACAGAGTCAACAGCAACAACCTGATATACCTGCTGGATATGACCGAAGCGCCTTTCATATGCATATTGAGACTGCGTCTGATAATGACAACCAGCAACTCATGTGAGTACAAATAAATTAAAGTGCACAAGTAAGACCAGTATGATGGGTCAGTAGTCTATGTACCATAACATCGGGGCAGTGGTGATGCCCCACACCTGAGCTCATGTATCCGCAGCTCATCATACGGTTAATACTGCTCCTGTCAAATACAGTGTTCATGTCCAAAAGATTGTCACAACGTCGATAAAGGCCACCCTGTATCTACAATAAAGGATAAAACGCCGTGCTATCAGGAATTATAGACCTGGCTGGGCCACTGGGTGGTAAATTCTAGTTGGGCTTCTTTCTCGCTTCTCGGTGTTACATTCTAGATGTCATCATGATAAACTGGAGCTATGCTAAGACTGACTTGCCTACCGCTCTTGGTTTTGCATGCCAATGGAATGTACTGAAGCTATCTTAAATTATCATCATTTATTCATCATATCATTATTTACTACTATGTTAAAACTAATAGCCAATCCAGTTTCTGCAGCACGGTTATCCAATTAGTGCTGCCACTCTGCCACACCAAGTTTAAAGCAATAATTGCTTTGGCACAGTTACCAATTCTCCAATTCTTATCTACCCTTTTGAATCTTTCCATAATATAATGTCTCCAGTTGTTATCATCCTGAAGTACACATCCGGCAACAAATAACGGATATACTAATGTAGATTCGCAGCAAACCATTTCTGGAACTCCAGCAATAAACTCTGCACACCTTATTGCATATTCCTTTTCTCCATCCGGTTTATCAGGAAAAATGTCAATTCCTGTCGAGGAAGCATATTTGTGAAGATAAACAAGAGTTGCATACCTGTATGTTTCAGCCAGAAGCGACAACGCAAATCTATTCAGCGCATCCGGCTCGCTGATATCAGCACCATCACCTACTCTGGCGAAATCCAATAGCAGCAGTTGCTGATTAAGTAGCCGTATATCATCAATAAACTTCTGGCTCTTCTTATAGACTAAATCCATTCCTGCCCTTTGTCGAATAAAAGCTAGTTTTGCTAGTAAAAAAAGAGTTTCTGTCGACCTTGCAACATAGTAATCCAGCCTTGAATGGCTTCCGAGCCGATCCCTATTAAAGTGATAAATCTCGATTGTAGGAACATGGTCTGGAATGGTGACACAAGCAATTACATCATTAATGAATAGAAAGTTAAGACAGAAGCTGAAAGTCGGGGAATCCAAGGTATATCCATGAAGCTCCTTATCTTGATAATTGCGCAACAGAGCTCCCAGACCTCGAATATGGACTAGCCATGTATTCACTCCGCTATCGAATATCTCATAAGTACACAGCATTGCAGTGGCCAGTATAGCAACTTCATCATTCTTTAGAACAATCTCTTTTGATAAGGTGTTAAGAGACTCTGCATAATATCGGATTGCCAAGTCCTCATAATCCGGTTGAGTAAATGAAATGTGTTTTGCAACAACCGCACAGAGGGCCTTACGCACAGATATAGAATTCATAGCAACTGGTATAAGTAATGTTCGCAATGGATTCTGGGAATTATCATTGACTACCGATACAACAGCAATCTTATCAACATGATATTTCAACAGGTCCATTTCAAATGAGTGAAGTTTTATAGGTTCCAAGCCCTTTGGAGGGATACTAAAGGAGAGCTTTTGTATCTGGGACGGTAATGGCGATTTCATACTTTTTGTGACTATTGTGTCTCCGTCATCTGGTAATTCCTCTGTTTGAGAATCATCATAATCTGCAAATATCGGTCTGATAGTGGTAATGTCTGGAGTGAGATATAGCGTATCGGAATTATCGCCTACTGAAGGAGATGTTGGGGTTGGAGATAATTTCACAATTGGAGCTGTGCTTCCATATTTGGTGATGGACAAAGTCTTGGACGCTTTCTTTGCTTCTGAGCCCGATGGATCGTCTGGCGAACAGAACTTCCATTTGTTACCATAACCTTCGCAAACAAGATTCAAACGAATGCATTGTTTACAACTCGGATAGCCTTCATCACACTTTTTCCTTCTTGCACGACAGGTGGCACAGCCCGTCTTAGTTCTCATAATTGTGTTATCATAACAGGGCCCAGTAGATCTCGGTGATAGATAAGGTTTGGTCGGTTAACCAAAGATTAGATACTGCCAAATAATACTGTCAAAAATATGAAATATTCACTGCCCAACTGATGTTGATTCTAGGATCTTTTGCCTGTGGAGATAAAGGTGGATGGAGATAAAAAAAAAAAAAAAGGTCGTCGGTCGTCGGTCATTGGACCTGAGACTGCGGGCCCTTATATTGGCTGCTTACGTATACATATACATTCCCGATTAGGAAATCATGTTGGCTTTGATTGTATTTATCAGACGCTATCTCCCCTCAATTATTGATATAGCGGACATTATCTGCGGGTGGCTGCTGACCGGTGGCTTCTCAGGTTTGGATTATTCTGAGCACGAGGGAGAGATGAATGAACCAATTACTTTGCTTGATGCTGTGGTGTTAACCCCTCTTAATTATGGTATTTGACACAATAGCCCGCTCCAGCAACGGGAGCTGAGCTGTCACACATGATACGGAATGCATTTGTATAACAGATCCATTAATCAAGTAAACCGGCTTAGATTCGAAAACATTTAGAAAATTAAAGATAAGAACGGCTCCGGTGATTTATATATAATCTGCAATCTGTTAATAAGGCTTTTTATAAGAAGCTTTATAATAACTTAAAATGACAAGGCAATTCAATTATTGCTGAGCAAATTGTAGCCTGACATGGTAGGATGTACGATAGTTTGAATGACTGCCCAACAGTAGCATATTATAAAAACAGATTGTCAGGAGCAAACAACCGCTCGCTTCATTTATGCGGACCTAACTAGAGATGATCATTTGCAGATAGCGACTTTTAAGATAACGGGTACCGACATTTAAACGTACATATGATACGCGGTTATTCGCTGTCCTACAACCAAGAAAGTAGTAGTATAGAGATGGGGTACTTGGGTACTTGGGGTAATGACAACAAAGACAAGGGGTGAACCCATGAACCGGACAGCTTTTTCCGCAAAAAGAAATGACCGGGCGCCAATGTATCCAAAAACAGGATAGAGTTTCCATTCTATGTGTTATCTTTAACTGCCTATTGACAAGCAGGCCCACGCTGACTGCTTATGAATCCCTCTTATAGAATGTGCGGAACAGAGAGAGCTCAATGTGCTCGGTTGTTTTGTCCAAAGTAGAACGGTGATTTACTGATAAGTAACAAGATAAGTGACAAGATAAGCGATAACAGATAACGATTGCCGCATGTAATAATAGTTTATTTATAAAAGGCCTGATTGTCGTCATCATCTCAGGGGGATCATATCCTGTTACTACTGATTGATTGATTGATTGATTGACAAATTATAAACTGCTCATAATGACCGTCTCACCACCTCCTGAAGTAGTTCGGACTCCTTTTGATCCTATTACCGCCGATGAGATAAAATTGGCTTCGTCCACCTTGGTAAAGAAGCTGTCACCTTCAACAGTCTCGTTCCGAACCATCGATGTAGACGAACCAAGAAAGGCTGAAGTCATCAAATACCTGGAGGCCAAAAAGTCAGACCCAAATAGCCCGCTTCCAACTCGGTATATAAAGCTCATCTACGTCAAGAGCGACTCCAAATGCCTTCAGAAATCTATCTTCAATGCCGATACTGGTTCCATCGAACATACCGAGGAATTTGCTATAGGTGTTAAGAGCTCAATTGATGTTGACAGTTTACCGACCTTAGAGGAACGATGCTTAAGTTATCCATTGGTAGTTAAAGAAATCGAGGCCTTGAAAATCCCTTCGGAGTTTACTGTTGTTGCTGAGCCATGGATCTATGGAACTGATGACCCTAAAGAAACTAGAAGTTTGATTCAGTTCTACATGTACCTTCGCAAAGGAGATCATCCAGAGGCAAATCATTATTCGATCCCTTTGAAATTCAGTCCTGTTTTCGACAGTGACAGCTCTGAGTTTGTTAGAATGGATTATCTACCTTCGGGCATAGATGCATCAACAGACAAATCCAGTTTACCGTGGACTGTTGTAGAGCCAATTGAATATTCTCATGACCTTCATAAGGAGGGAACCCGACCAGGACTCAAGCCTTTGATTGTAACTCAACCAGAGGGACCTTCATTTTCTGTAAATGGCACAGAAGTCACATGGCAAGGTTGGAAGTTTAATGTTGGCTTTACTGTACGTGAAGGACCCGTTCTTTATAATTTATCGTTCAAGGGCCGATCTGTCATGTACAGATTGTCATTTTCCGAATTGACTGTTCCATATGGTGATCCTAGAGCTCCATTTCATAGAAAGCAGGCGTTCGATTTGGGAGACGTTGGTTTCGGTGCTAGTGCCAACCCTTTGAAACTAGGCTGTGACTGTCTTGGACACATTCAATATTTGAGCTCATTCCGTAGTAGCAGTAAGGGTGAGCCAGTACTTTTGGATTCTGTTATCTGCTTGCACGAACAGGATGCAGGAATACTGTATAAACATACCAACTTTAGAAACGGAGCCGTTACGATTGCTCGTCGTCGACAATTCGTTGTCCAGTCAATTGCAACTTTGGCCAACTATGAGTATATCATTGCGTTTATTCTAAACCAGGCTGGTGAGATTGAGATTGAGATCCGTGCCACTGGTATTTTGTCTACGATGCCAATGGACCCCGACACACATGTTCCATGGGGTACTACCCTTGGGCCGGGCTTATTTGCTGCTAATCACCAGCATCTGTTTTCGTTCCGTATTGATCCTGCTATTGATGGATACAATAATTCGATCGTATACGAAGAGACATTTCCCATGAAGATAGATCCAGAGCTTAATCCTTATGGAGTTGGGTTTAGTGCTAAGCAGACTTTTGTTGAGAAGAGTGGACATTTTGAATTGAATCCAACTCAAAATCGGATCTTCAAGTTTTCCAATGAGTCGGTATTGAATAAGGTCACTGGCAAGCCCGTAGCCTATAAGTTGTTAGCTCCTTCAAGTCAGATGTTGGCAATGGATGATGAATCATTCAATGCTAAGAGAGCAGCTTTTGCCAAGCATCCTATATGGGTCACAAAATACAAAGATGGGGAACTATATGCTGCTGGAGAATTTACTAATCAGAGCCAGGCAGAAACGGGAGTCGGCAAATGGACTAGTAGGGAGGATGATGTTCGTGATGATGATCCTGTGCTGTGGTTTACGTTTGGATTGACACATAATCCTCGTCCAGAAGATTTCCCAGTCATGCCTGTTGAAGGTTCCAGTCTCATGCTGATTCCATCGGGATTTTTCGAAAAGAATCCGGCTTTAGACGTACCACCCAGTGTTCAAAGCTTCAATCAATCAACTCCGGCCGGATGCTGTGATAAATAGGAATAATAAATTGAAATATATCTAGAAAAATAATATTTATTAATCTTTTTTTCACTATAACTTAATGTAGTGAGCAGAATGATGGTCGGCTTCAAGCTCTTCTTTAATATACTCACTCTCTACAGCAGCTGCATGCTGAGATGCTAATAGCTTTTGAGAAGGACCAGTGCCAAGAATATCTTTTAGATAATGAACGATCTCTAAAACTAGAGCATGGTTCTTGAGATCAAGATCTAAGAAAATAGAATTATGAGCACCGTCAAGCTCAAAGTGTAGCCTTTGGATATTTGTGAGCTTAACAAATTTTTCGACATCATCTCTCATAACCTCGTTTTCTCCACAGGTGACGAGGGTATTTTTAGGAAATACTCCAGTCCAGAAGTCGGGAGTCGAATCGAGAGGAGTTACCCAAGGGGAGGGGTGGAGAACGACATCAGGGCAATACGCAATCGCCCAGGTACGAGCAGATGGACCCAAGATATCGGCATCGAAATTAGCAACATATGAGCCCTCAAACTCAGGGTACACTTTAACCCAAGGAGAAATTAGAACCTCTCCAAAAGGTTGAACATAAGTTTTAGGTAGAGGTGCAGCCGGGTGATGGTTCTTCAGATGGGCCGACAAGACCACTGCGAGGTTACCGCCAGCAGAGTCTCCTGAGAGAATGATTCTTTTAGAATTATCCTTATCTACTAGATCCTTGTACACTGTAGCTGCTTCAATGAGCTGAGTAGGATAAGGATGCTCTGGAGCCAAACTGTAATCCATGACCAAGATCGATAATCTTGGTTCTTTTAAGGCTCGATATATGTGGATCAAGAATTTGATATGAGTATCTAATAATGATAGAACATATCCACCGCCATGGAAATAAATAAACACTGGGTCTTCGGGAGATCTGTTTTCCGCTTCAACTACCCATCGAGCTTTTGTAGCGTAGAATGGCTTATTATAATTATTTAGACCTCTGGCTTTGTGTTGTAATGATTTTAACAAATCATGGGTGGGGATAGTCGGAGCGAACAATAATCTATAATATGCTTGTCAGAATCAGAGATTTTTTTTTTTGCCATCAGTCGAAAGAAAAAAACTTACCTTGTTTGATTGATAGTTAATGTAGAAGTCACCAAATGAGTAATTGTCAGAGTGATTACTTTGATCAAATTTCCCTTTCGCCGAGTGCCGACCGTGAAATATTTTAAAACAGTATATAATGCCAGAGGAACTTGATTAGAGTTAATAATGTCCGAGTCTGCTATTAGTAGGCAGTGGTGAAGTACTTACTGGCGCGACAAACGAATATTAGGAGCGCCAACTTATCATAAATACTCGTCATTTTGACTATTGAATACGTAGATGGTGCGTCGCGTGGTGTATACAGGGGTACTGCTTATTCGAAATACCGTCAGCCTAAATAGACGTGAAATGTGGAGACCACCGGTCTTTATACGGTTGATATCTTATCTACTGGGATTATTTGAAAGCGGAGTATCTATGCATCCGCAATACCTTCTTGAATCCGCCTCGGTCTCAGTTTTACTTGTTCATTTTATGCCAGGAAGCATGCGTTATATGCATAAAACGTCTCCGCAATCGCAGGTCAGGCAGCAGAGATCTGCACTTTCACATGAAATTATTACGTGTTTGGGTATTGCTAGATTCTCTTGTAACGCGGGGAAAGGGTATTCGTTCATGGTAGAAATAACTTGTCCAAGGCTCGGGAGACGGATGACTTAGGTTCGGTCCGAGAATAAAAGGGAGAGAAACGATGGGGTGGGATCGTTTATGAAGGCTACCAAAAGTTTAAGCAGCTCAAAAGTAGAACAGCTTAAAGTGTTTAGTGACTTCAATTACAAAATGAGACCGGCTAGTGTTTGGTAATACGATTAGATGGTTCGTATATAGTTTAGCCTGCAGCCGAGGTTGGCACATCTAGAATCATTTAAGTTAAGTTGACACTATGAGCCGCTATTCTGCAAAGAATAATATATATATATCGTCAGTTGGAGGGATCATAAATTTATTGATTGTTGTTGTTGTTGTTCTGTGACACTTGAAAAGAGCATTATGGTGGAGCTAAGCTCCAAGGTCCTCATTATCGGAGGCGGATTCGGTGGTATTGCATCTGCAATTCGTCTCATTGATCGATTCAGTACGGTGGATTTTCACATCTATGAGAAAACCAGCAGCTTTGGTGGAACCTGGTTCATTAACAGATATCCTGGTTGTGCAGTGGATATTCCAGCATTTTTCTACTCCATCTCATCTGATCCGAACAAAAACTGGTCCAAATTCTTTCCTCCTCAACAGGAAATATTGCAATATATTGACCAAGTGGTTGAAAACAGAAATTTAAAGAAATATACTACGTTTAATTCGGCCGTAACAGAACTAGATTGGGATGTGATAAATGAGGAATGGGTCGCTACTATCAAACAAAAAAACGGAACAATTATAACACATCGTGCTAAAATCGTACTAAGTAATCGTGGTGGCTTGGCGGATCCAAATTATCCTTCCATCCCAGGTCTTGAACCTGATGCTGCTCTACGAGAATTCAAAGGAGTGTACGCCCATTCTGCAAGATGGGACCCGTCTATCTCTGTTCATGATAAAGATGTGATTGTAATAGGCAATGGGTGTAGTGCTGCTCAGATTGTACCTGCCATTGCTAATGAAGCCAAATCTGTATCTCAATTCATTCGCACCAAACACTGGCTGCTACCTCAGCCAAAGTTGGGGAGGCCCACCAAAATGAAATACGTTATCAATAACATTATTGGTGTGAAAGCAGCACGGTTCCTCCTCTTCCTGTATTTGGAGACAACTTTCGCAATATTTAGCAATACAGGATTCTTGGCCTATATTGCCCGAAGTCATTTTACTCGAGAAGCCAAAAACCATATTTATAAAACCGCTCCTGCCAAATATCATGATCTGCTCATACCTGACTATAAGATTGGATGCAAAAGGCGAATTTTCGATGACGGGTATCTACAGAGCTTGAATAATGCCAATGTCTCGCTTACTGATGATCCTATAGTATCAGCAGGTGAACACTATGTCCATACAAAGTCTGGTGAATCCTATCATGCGGATGTAATCATTGCTGCCACTGGATTCGACATCACTGGATCTGCTAACAACATTCCAATCTATGGAGTAAATAAAAACGAGACCTTGTCACAATATTGGGACCGAACTGGCATGTCTGCTTATAATGTTACACAGGTCCCAGGGTATCCCAACTTTTTCTATCTCAATGGGCCCAATTCCGCTACTGGTCATAGCTCAGTGATTCTTCAGATCGAAAACACTTTGACTTACATTGAGAAAGTAGCTGGTTATGTTTTAAAAGGTTCTGCTTCGAGTGTGGATGTTACACCTGAAGCATATGAAGCGTGGAAGAAATCAATCCAAGAGGCAAGTGCCAAAGGCGTTGCAATGAAGGGAGGTTGTGTTTCTTGGTATGTTAAAGATGGCTCCAACATTGCATTGTACCCTTGGAATCAATTTGTATATTGGTGGAAGTCAGTCTTTCCCAAGTATAATGATCTAAAGTATCATTGGATTATGAAAGACCAACTGCAAGCTGAGAATCAAAGGCGAGTCTTGGTTTTAAATTCACTTGTAGCTATAACCATTGTCGCATCATTGGGTCGTCTGTATGTTCGTTGAGCTTTAAATACTGTAAAATCTGTTTATCTCTATATATTACTTGCTAGCAAAAGCACACGACCCGAGATGCCTCTTCTCGGCCTTTCCAGTAGGTCGAACATCAAAATCAAAAATATCCATAGGTACACCTATAGTTGTACAGGCATTCGGAACATCCACTACTCCTGCAACATGTCCGATAATTGGCGCACAGCTTAAAAGTAAATATAACTGATAATCGCTATAGCCAAATCGTCTGAAATACTCAATAATTCTCAAACATGTTTGTCGATACGCGGTAGTGGTACACAAAAAGTGTTGCTTGCCTTTCTCATCGACCGAAAAGCCTTCAAATGTTAGATAGCGATCTGCGCCATAATGAGGCTCAACGGGTCCAGGAAGGAAGATGGGTGATACCATGTCAAGATCTCTGATTCCATTTTTCAGAACATGGCATTTCAGAGTAACTACGCCGGCCATTTCAATAGCACCGCAGAAAGAGATCTCACCATCTCCTTGGGAGAAATGCAAATCCCCAATAGATAATTTGGCCCCAGGAACATGTACTGGCAGATACACTTTAGATCCTCGTGACAAGTTCTTGATGTCACAATTACCACCGTGCTCGGGTCGACCAGGAACAGTACGAGCTCCTTCAGCAGCAATCTTGGCCGCGAGATCGGCACTACTCAGTTGGCCAGCATATGCATTTTTTTGCTCTGGTAGTAATGCAACAACTCGGTCACTGTCAGTGTTTGCAGACACTAACTCACTCTCACGTTTGGTCCATTCAGCCAAAATCTCCTTACTTGGGGCAGTGCCAATAATGCCAGGGTGAGTAAGTCCTACAAATTTGACTCCAGGGATATGTCTACTAGTAGCATAGATACCTTCGAAATCAAAGATAGCCTTTGCAGGTTCTGGATAGAACTCATCGAGGAATCCACCTCCATTACTTTTTGCAAAGATACCTGAGTAACCCCAAGGCTGGTCTTCGAATGGTTGTACATCCATAATCTCGACAATAAGAACATCGCCCGGCTCAGCCCCTTTGACTTCCAATGGGCCAGAAAGATAATGAATACGAGTCAAGTCGACATTCTTAACATCATCAGCAGAGTCATTATTCTTAATTTGACCACCTGTCCAATCGAGACATTCTATTTTGACAGCTTCTCCTTGTTCAATTATAGCATGAACAGGGACATCTGGATGCCAACGGTTGTGAAGACCTGCTTGTTCATAAGCAGGTTTGTCCAGCGACACCTTAACTGCTGTGCGAATTGCTGACTTGCCCATTGCAATATTGTATTTCCGTGTACACAAAAAAGAAGACTCTTTAAATCTATGGGCCGTCCCATCACAAACTATATATTCCAATTATATGGGCCTTCATTGCTAATCTTCGGTTGTCCATACCCGCGGCCACTATGTAGATCCCGATAACTGTTATCAATGACATATCCGTTAAATGTGAAGAGTGGATATGAGGAGCTCATCCACGGTTGTCATGTATGCAGGTACTTGAGTGTGTATAGATCGACAATCGGAAAATGGATGATAAGCATGCGAAGATACGCCAAGATACGTCGGATATCATACATGTATTGACATCGCACACTTATTGGCAACTTCAGTATATAGAAAGTAACCGTAGGACGAATTTCTAGCACAGTTCGCATTTCCATGCTTCGTTCTAAAAGTTTAAATCAAACAAATATGAGGCCAAATTGAAGAATCCGTATCTTTGCAGACACTTCAATCATTTGATATGGAACATAGCAGCCATTCCAGCGAAGAGGGGATTCGGCAATAACGCTATATTTCTTTCGGGGCTGGTCGTGATGACCGACGTCTTTTATAAATATTCTCTGTTTCGTGGAGCGCCGATTTCGCCTGTATACCTTGTAGATGCTATTGAGTTGACTGGTTAAATCGGAGCATATCAATTGTCGGACAGTCCGACTAGCAGATCACGCATATGACCAAAATGAGTCTCAATATAGTTGTCTAAACAACATCTAATAAAACCATGTAATCAAAACCATTGGATCTAGACATTTCTATATAAGCGCAGTTCTGAAGCAAGTTAATTAGAAGTATCTCTTATCCATCACCTCATTTTGCGATTGATATCATAACTGCTGCCAATATGAATTCTCTTCTTATAAGCGAATCCCGCATATGGAATACTCTTCATGAATCTTGTCAATGGGGTGCAACCCCTGATGGCGGCATGAATAGAGTCACTTTGAACGACGACGATAAAAAGGTTCGTGATTGGTTTATTGCTGAAGGCAAAAAGCTCGGATGTGAAATCAAGATTGACCAAATGGGAAGTATCTTCTTGATCCGAAAGGGAGAAAATAATGATATTCCCCCAATTGCCATTGGATCTCACTTGGACACTCAACCCTCAGGAGGGCGTTTTGATGGCATTGTTGGTGTACATACCGGTTTGGAGATTCTAAGAACTTTACACGACAATAATTACTCAACATATGCGCCTATTTGTGTGGTCAACTGGACCAATGAGGAAGGAGCCAGATTCCCTAAAACTATGGTGTCCAGTGGGGTATGGAGTGGACAGATCTCTTTACAAGAAGCCTACAAAGTAGAAGATATCAATAATCCCGGAGTTCTTTTCGAACACGAGTTGGACAGGATTGGATTTAAAGGCGATGTTCCAGCCTCGTACAAAGAGAACCCGATATCTGCCCATTTTGAGGTTCATATTGAGCAGGGTACTAGACTGGAAAAAGCGGGAATAGACATTGGCGTGGTGTCAGGTGTAAAGGGAATAAGGTGGTTTGATGTTGAGATATTTGGACTGGAGGGCCATACTGGTACGACTCCTATGCCTGGCAGGAAAGATGCGTTAGCAGCTTCGAGTGAAATGATCCTATGCGTTGAAGAGACTGCCAAAGCTCATGGAGGATTGGGAACTGTGGGTGTTATCCATCCTTTACCGCAAAGTCCAAATACTATTCCTGGCTACTCTAAATTCTCGGTAGATTGTCGACACGATTCCAATGAGAGCCTGATTGCCTACACAGATGAGCTTGTAGAAAATCTGAAGAAGATTGCTGAGAAGAGAGACATCAAGTATACTATCAAGGAGACTTGGCACTTTAAGCAGCTGGAATTCGATCCTATTTGCAAAAAAGCGATTCTGGATTCCTCAAATGAGAACAAGTTCACTTCTATGGAACTATATTCCGGCATTGGACATGATTCATGTTATACTGCAACCCGAGTACCAACAGCAATGATCTTCATTCCTTGTAAGAATGGTATCTCGCACTCCCCATTGGAATATTCTACTCAAGAGGCTGTAGGCAAAGGTGCACAAGCTATGCTTGGTGCTGTATTACGTTATGACCAAAGTATTCGTCAAGATAAATCGTAACATCGTTTATTATACATTATAAATCAAATAAAATAACTTGTATCTAACTTGCCGTCCATATCAGTAAGAAAACTTAAATCTATCTGGGATATTAAGTTATCGTAATATGTATCACTGCCCATTGAAAGCATGGATATAGTGGAATCAATAAAAGGATTCATTACTGACGCAGCCGGGTCCTGAAATTCGCCAGATTCACTTCCATTGTTTGGAGGAGGTGCCTCGTCGGCTCTCTTCAAATCTTCTATCACACCTTTGACAATGACTAGGCATTCCTTTGCTGGAGAATGTTTCATTGAAAAACGAATCAGAAGCTGCTCTGCAAGATGGAGATCATCTATTGCCGTCACTTTATCGATATAAACTGAGGACCAGCCTACTTGGTTGGTTATAAATACCAAAGTCAATGCAGCACTAAATACAGACACGAGATTCAACCAATTAAATGATAATTTGCTCTGTCTATACATTTGTGTGAACTGCTGGATGGCCATTGATGCGGCATTGGCAACAATTTTCAGATATTCAACTGGCGGCGATGGAAACAAGGGAGATGGCCTGAACAGCATCATCACCAGATTATAATAGTTTAAATCAAACCACGAAGTGGTGAAGTGCGGTATTAGTGGATATTGCGACTCATTTAGCGGGAACGGCATATTCCGCCTCCATTCGATTAGATCCTCATGAAGCTCATTGATAGTCGTCACAGGATCAGACCGGTCTGTGATAGGTGCGGGTGTATACACTCTTTCAAGAATCTGGCCAGCAATCTTGCGCAATAACAAAATATGATGAGTTACACGAAGAGAGTCAGATGGCTTTGCAAAAGGCTGAATGTTGATATCCTGGTCCCTAATTGCAAGTGGTCGTCCCAAAGTCGTGGACACAACTCGATCCATCATGTAAAGGCACCAGAATACCTTTCGTAGATGATCCTGTTCATCGCTTTCTAAACCCTCAAGTGACTTTTCAGTATGGATTCCTAAGCCTATTGCTAATCTGGATGCAATGCCAACTAAATACCAAGTATCAGGACCTAGTCGATTAAAAAACGAATATGAAATGAGCAACAGGACTGATTCCAGAGCATGTCCACTGCCGAGACTAAGCACATTATCGAAATATGTCATGGCTACTGAAAGACAATTCGAAGCTTCATCTTCATTTGAGACAGTGATTGAAGCTATAGAAGTCGATCCGATAGCCATAACCATATATAACTGAAACAAAAGTGCGGGGTCCTCGATCTCTTCCTCAAAACTAGCTCCATCTGCTGCTGCCTTTTCAAAGATATCCGTTATGTGGTCTTTATCTAAAAATGGATATAGCGTATGACTATGTCTCCAATAGAAGTTGGCCAGGTCTCTGGCCCGTGTAGGACTCGGTAATTCTCCAGACACTTTTCCAAATGATTCACAGTCGCTGGCACTATATTGCATGAAGCCAGTATTTTTCATAATCTCTTTCTTTCTGTCTAACTTACAGATAATAGACTGTGTAAATTGTGCAAACGATACTCCTGAGCCTGGGCCAAGATATCGACCCTCGGAAGATGCCTGCAGAGACAAAATCCCAATTCCTTGTGCTAGCTCCGGTCCATGAGCGTATTTGGAAATCGCCACTGGTGGAGACATGGGTGCTTCACGAATGATCTCTTTTGCCATTAGCTGCTGTTCTTCAAGTTCGGATATTCGTTTCTCCAAGCTCTGCACATAGCTATGATGCGTTGTTAATTCCACCAACCTGGTACCAATAAAAGTAACAACAACTTACGATACTTCGTAGCATCCTACTATACTGTTTGAGTAAGCACATTCGATGCCTGCCTTTCGACATCCACTACATTGGGGCATCAATCGGTCGCACTTGCTAAATGTTAGTAATCTTCAGCATTGGCCAATTAGAGTCGTCTATTCATACCTTTTTCTTTCGTTTGAAGCATCTTTCACAAGCCTTGAATGTATAAGGCTGATAGCTTTCAGCCTTTATGTTTATTGGAGGCATTCTTGATATATTGTCAGCGATGTTGATGAGTTCAAAAGAACTTTCCAACTGCTACGTCGATTTAAGCCGGAATCGATGATCGTTATCAAGTCAGTGCTTGATAAGGTAAGTATGCGGTCCTACGAAAACGATTAACTCGCTGATAAGATCCTGCAGCTAGGCTGCATGAACTTACAAGAAGAGTAAATAAATATCCGGGAAATAAATACATGAAAAAATGATTCTTGAGTATTTATTTAAAAATCAGAGAAATTTTTAGAAACTTTTGGTTGAAGTATTGGGAAAGAAATTGATTGTGAAGACATAAAAAGGAAGTATTTATATTTGACTGTTGTGCGTGTTTTCAGAATGCTCGATCGCATTGTGATCCATATTCCGAGCAAATTCAAGCAATAGGCATCATGTATAAAGTGACTAAATAATTGACCAGCCAGTTATTCTTAACCGGTCAGAGAATTTGCTAAGAGAAAAATTTTCTTAAATCGAATAGTCCGCTGTGGGTCTTTGAAACTGGTTTATTAGCAGTATTTTATTGAGAATTTTATGAAAGCCAGATAAATAACCATCATGCTCGGTAACTAATAATCTTCCAACTGTCAGCAACAAAACCTTCGAAAGCTCTGCGAGATGGACTTTAGTGCAGAATGTTCCAGTCCGTACAGGAAATGGAGTAGTTGGCATTCTTGTCTCTCGCAGTTCACCACTTACCACCTTGGTGCAGTATCCTCTCTTTTGGACCTATGGCACCTAGTTTTGATCCGGCTGCTGCGCCTGCGGTGGTTTCTTCCGTCCGGAGCTCGAATACCGACCTCAATCTGAAGAAAAGCTGGCCAATAGCAGGCTGTACGGATCAAACGGTCTTTTTCAATTAGTCATATAATGCTTGTATTTTATATTTACTACAAAAAAATTATGTACTTTAGAAAACATTGCTTTTAGCGATAGAACTCACTTGTACGAGCTTCAGACTCGGCAAGCAGTTCATCCAATTTATGAGGATCACGTGGAATCAACTTGACTTTGAAGTCTCTTGGAATGGCTACCAATGCTGTCTTGAACTGGTTATAATCAACATAATCAGTATTAGGGGGTTCAGTCTCAGATGCAACAATTTGGTAGCTGCTGATAATTCTGATCAACGCTGAATATAATAGTCGCTGAGCAATGAATTGACCTGAACATGCACGAGCGCCTGCTCCGAAACTATGATGGCCTAAGCCGGAAAGTTTCTTTTCGGATCCATCATCTTCCAACCATCTTTCTGGGTTGAAAACAGCAGCATCTTGGCCGAAATGGTCAACATCATGGTTAGCGGCTTGGGCATTAATCAACACCATTGTTTTAGCAGGAATCTTAGCACCTTTCCAATTAACTTCTGATACAGTCTTTCTTGGTAAACTCATAGAACTAACAGTATAGAAACGACCTGCTTCTTTAACAATTGCATTGATATAGGGGACAGATTCCTGCTTATAACAGTCAAGCCAAGCGTCAGAGATGTTAGGATAGTGACGGCAGATATCAGCGTATGCCTTTTCTTGGAAACGTTGTCCCTCTTTTGTACAGAGAGAACCAATACACGAGGTCAAGGTACCAGGAATAGTTTCAAACCCACCAGATACTAACGATAAACAAATCGAGTTAACTTCAACATTTGACAACTTAGACTCATCATCTTTTAGAATGGCAGCAGCAATACAGGGCTTGTCGGTACCAGCCTTAATGTTCTCCTTGACCTTCTCAAGTAGTAGATGTAAATACTTGTCACGTCTCTCTCTGAGTTCTTTGGATCGCTGGTTCTTCTCATTATTTGGGATGTATCGAAGAATGGGCACGTAGTCTTGCAAATTTTCGGAAGCACTTCTGAGAAGAGAAATGGCAGAGCCAACATAAAGGATTTCACGAAGAAGTTCATCATATACATTATCCATTCTGATACCATAACAAAGGGTTAAAGTCGTGTTCAAAGCATATCTTTGAATAAAAGGACGAACACTGATCTCAACTTTGCCTTCTTGAGAATCACGGTGGAAATCTCTTAAAATACAGTAAGATTCGAGGTCAAACATTGGGTAGTAATTTCTCAAAGCAGGTCGACCAAGAGCAATTCCAGTTGCCTTTCTCTTATTTTTACACGACTCATCCCATGGTGAAGAGCCAATAGTGAAACCCTGGGTAGAGGAGATCACACCGTGGAAAGTATACAGCTTTGGTCTATCAATAAGAGCACTTTGATGTCCTAAAAGAATCTGCTTGGCATCTTCAAAAGAATTGACTACAACGGCACGAGTATTTCCAAGTTTGATCTGGAAAACAGACAGGCCATACTGGCGCCACCATTTCTCACAGACGGAAGCATGATCATCTCCAAGTTTAAGGAGATGTCCAAAAACAGGAACCGCTCCAGGAATTTGAGGGATTCCTTTTATTTTAGGAATATCAGTACCAAAAAGAACTTCATAGAGGGTGGAGGTAATAAGATATAGAGCACCCAGGGCAATTATTGGATAAACAAATTTGTGAATATCAACATCAGCCAGAGTCTTTGCTATAAACGATTGATCAGTAAACGAAGTCATGGTGGGAGTAGGTTGTAGAGAACTTGAGTGTTGAAAGAAACTTTAGAATAACCGCCCTATATATATACAAGAGAAAAAAGGATTATAAAAATCCTCATATGATTGCTTCGGGCAGGCCACGATCTGCCATCATAGCGACTATTAACATGGTGTCGGACAGGCCGACACTCGGTCGGCATCCTTCCTTATCTATATGTATTAAAGAATGCATGAATGATAAGCTCTAGCCGCACCTCTGAGGTACTCATGTCCTAATGCCATTCACGTCCATTCTTATTGAACCATGACATTTATGGTATGAATCTGGCAAGTGGAAGCGGGACAGTGAGTGAGTGAGTGAGTGATCTGATCTAAAAGTATTTGGATTATTTCTCAAATTATATGCCAGTCTGTTTGGCCTGTGCTGGCGTAATATGTTATACGAATAAATTTGTTATGTTTGTGAAATATGAATCATATATGCCTGGGCATTTCCTAGTCCAACCTGCTCTCTAAAATGGATTCTGTATAAACCAACACTCCAAAAAATACATCCCTTAATCAATATTACATATATTTTTACTAGACTATAATATTCAAGTTTTTATTAACTCCTTATAACGCAGTTCAGTTTCAAGCCACTCAAATGAACCTTACATCTTCTTCTACGCATAAACGTTGCCTGCAGATCTTCTTCAAACGTTATACGGCGGTGCAAAATGTGGGGTAACATA
Organism: Sugiyamaella neomexicana; assembly: GCA_030555635.1. NCBI lineage: Eukaryota > Fungi > Ascomycota > Dipodascomycetes > Dipodascales > Trichomonascaceae > Sugiyamaella > Sugiyamaella neomexicana. The sequence goes on from JANIWN010000009.1 coordinate 125,301, forward strand.
TATGAAGCGACATGGAATAGTAGTTATGTCATCATCGTCGTCATTGACTAGCGGGCTGACATTTTATCTAACTGAACAAGAAGTATTTCGTTTAAACCAAACGGCTGTTGTTTGATTCCATCAATCCAAATAGAAATCAGTGGTAAACTCCAACCAAAACTCCAACTACCATCATCACCTGGTGGCGCCACTTTGAACCTTGTTTCTGGTACGCAAGCTCATTGGCAATCGGTACAGACAAAAATAAAATAAAACAACAACAGATACTGTCACTTCTAAAAAAGAAGAGACATCTACATCTTTTCTTAAGGCCATCTCTGTCGCTGTCCCTGTAGCTCGACCTCCGGCTGCTATGCCCATCATTACAACGTCTCGTTCAAATTATCATTTTACTGAGTACAAAGAAGTGCGTAAAGTATGGCGGATGCGTCATTAATAGATGCCTTCCGCTCCAATCACCTACAATTTGTTAATTCTTATAACAAGTTTTTACATCATGATGTTCGTATCAAGGCCAGTAGTTGTGTCATTACCGAGTTTGTGCGTACACGAGATGGCATGAAGTCTATCTTCAAGTTCCTGAAGGACTGTATTATCGCGAACGGCAGTCCAGAGATTCCAAATGACACAATTAATGATGTCGCTGTCCAGAGCCATGTCAGAATGAAACACAAGCAAAAGAGAAAATGGAAGAAGCAGGATATGATGGTTCAAAGTCTGACAATCGAGGACTATGTTCCACGGTCCATCAATGACCATGGCGCTCTATCTGCGTATTTTGGATTTGTTAAAACACTTTTGGGAATCGAATACGATGCACCACATGCCCAATACTTCTATCATCAAATATGGTATGACGCCATTGCCACGTTCATGCTAGATCATCTAGGTTGGCTGAATTCAGAGTTTGAAGGTAGTTCGCAGCCACTACCATTGCCATTATCTTTATATACCAAGGCCAGTCACAATACACGTACCTTGACGTTTGATTTGAGTAATGACTATTGGCTGGTTAATGGGATATTAAACAACGTTCCTGGCATGGTCGATAAGATTGCTGCTTCCATTGATAGTGAGACACTTTACGATTGTGTTAAGTTTCTATATCGTCGTGGGATTGTAGTAACACCTTCTTCAAGGGATGATCAGCAGCACGAGGGACTGGACCTCTCAAATCTAATTTTTCACAAAAGTCTCTTATATTCATCTGGAGTCCAGGTAAAATCTGCTTACAGATTACGGAACAAAGATCGCTATATCTTCATTTACACTGTTATCAATGCTCTTCGCGAATGGTGCAAAACAAGCAGCAACCAGAACCCAAGTTTCAATATGAATCTGGGAATTTATCCAATTACCAGAGATGCTGATAGTGACAAGTTTGGTCCTAATGGGCATTTATACATAGGTACCGGCGACTCACGTATACTGATTCCCATTCTTTTTGAAAGCACCCAAAACTCCAGAAGCACCTTATCGGACATAGTACAGCGGCTTTTCTCTAGTCAGTCTGGACGACTATTCGTACCCTGTGTCCTGGTCAATGAAACATTAATGACCTGCTACATATTTCACCGATCCGGCGGATTCTCATCCGAGCCCATCAACCTTATGAATGAGCCAGGGAAATTATGCCGAGTTTTGTTAGCATTTTTATTGATGGATGAACAGTCTATGGGTTATGATACTAGTCTTCGTGTTGACCGTAAGAACCCTTATCAAATATGCACCTACTGGACTCATCCTAGGAATGGAATGGAATGTCGTTTAGTAGATATTGCAGGCAGACTGGATCAGTTTGGCTCTGGAACCTATGTCAGAAAAGTAATCGTCAAAAGAGATCGATGCACCACCGCAGACATGGATGAAAGCTATTATTTGAAAACATCCTGGCAAGAGATTTGCGAACGCAAAAATAGTTTTGGAATGAATACGACTCCAGCAACACCGAATGAGGTAAATATTTATCAGCTCGCTAATGACAATAGAGTACGGTTTATTCCTCACTGTATTGATTTTGGATATATGTACTATACAGATGGCGAGTTGCAAGATACCAATTTCGTTTACTGGAAATACCTTTCATCAGATGTGAATGTTGGATTTAAGAACCGAGTACACACTTGGATACTACTAAGGGTTCCGGGAGAACCTCGACCACTTTGCAAGTGTCAAAATCTTCAGGATATATTCCTCTGTCTAAGAGACATTGTTATTTCTCACTGGGATCTCTATAAAGCAGGTATTTTGCATCGGAATATCTCGAACGACAGTCTCTGGCTGACACAGTGTGACAATCAGGTTTCTGGACTTTTGGCTGGATTGGATATGGCTACTAAAGTCGACATCAGGGGTGAATGTCAACCCAATTGGAAAGCTGACAGAGCTTGTATGGCGATTGACATCCTTAAAAATGCAGATAGTCATTACCTTTTTGTTCATGACTTGGAGTCTATCTTTTGGTGGTTGATTGTGCAAGCATTTCCTGTTGTCACAAGTACTTGGGAATACCTATATTTTCCAACTCTTGCTAGCAAGAAGCAAGAGTTTCTTAATAGTCTATCTAAGGACTCTACGATTTTCGAGGGCATTCATCCTCTTTATAAAGCGGCAATTCCTTATATTTTGGAGTTGAAGTCTGCTATATATGATGTGGCAGGTCTAGCGTCTTTGGATGAAAGGTGGATGTATGATGAGGTAGAGCAGACACTTACTAATGCGGCCATTGACTCAAAAGTTCAGCAAAGTGTTATATTTATTGATGAAGAGGATGGTATTATTGGATTTAGTAGAGAGGTCATTAGCGACGCTTGGATGGGAACGCCCACCGGATAACATGGTATATGTATATAATTTGTACATCAATAATAAAGTTAGCACATCTCATAATTTTAAGCGAGTTTGTTCACTAGCATGCCAGAAAAACTCTCAAAAACCGTGTAATCAGGGCCATATTTCCACCACAAGTTGATATGCTGGTCTGCAATCTCTACTTGAATAATAGTTTTTTCTCCTGCCTCGACTGATTCACCTCTTGATATTGCACGCCGGTAAGACCTTGACCAGGTCATTACTGTTATTGTTACGATAATACATGATTCGTTTTCAAGATAATGAGAGAAAAGCAAAGGTGCTTCCAGTTCTTTGAAAATGATCTCTAAATGTGGTGAAATATCTGTTCTTGACATTTTCATACATCCAATCTCGCTATTTCTAGTTGTCGTAATGAACCTCTCTGTTGTGATAGGATTAAGTCGTCTGAGAGATGTAGCCATGGCTTGGGAATCATTTTTACGCGGATGAAACAACGAGAATGACCATGCTACCGTCCATCTTCTTGTAGTTTTCCCGGGAATAATTTCATGAATAGCATAGTTATACACTTGGCAAGCTCGCAGTCTCTCTATCAGCGAGATCAGCGTCTCCTTCTTGCCAACCATTGTAGTATACCAAGTGATTTGATTTCCCAAATTCATTGATTCATCAAACATTCGCATGGTAAACTTCAGCTCACCGCCAGGCGTGAATAGCTCACTATCATTGGCCCACAATTCACTAGTACGAGGTGACTGGGCTTTCAAATCACGTCGGGCCTGTAACTCGTCTACAGTTTCATAGAATGGAGGATTACACATAGTGAATACTGGACACGTCAACAACCTTTCTATTGGAAAAAGAGAGTTTGTATCATCGTCATTGGTGGCCAGAATTGTGATCCGACTAGCTATTTTCTTATTTTGCTTGACATTGTTTATAGCGTGGCTTACAGAATCTTTATTGATGTCTGTACCATAAAAGTTCCAATTTGCAAAGAGAGAGCAAGCAAGTAGCGGATAGATACAAGATGCGCCAGTACCAATGTCGAGACCAGTGATATCTTTGCCGTTATAGCTTTCCAATAACCTATTTATCCATAGTACATATTCGAGGCGATTAGGTATTCGAGGACATAGATAACATCTGTCTAGATGAATATCTAGATCAAAGTATTCTCTGGCAATGACGGTCGCCAAAATGTATGGAGAGTCAGGTTTCGCATGGTCTATTCTATAAGAAGAAGCCCTGGTGTCAAGTATCTGTTCCAATTCAGGATACTTAGATACCAGCACCTCTAGATCTGGGTTCGAAATAACCGAGAGCAGTTGATCATAATCGGTCATGTATTATCGAAACGAATCTATTCTCAATGATGAACATCTATATCTGTAATTATAAGGGGCGCCGCACAATCGCCGCACGACATCCACTACCTAATATAACCTCTCCACAATTCCATGAGTTTCGAACTTCTCCATTCACTTGTAACCTTCCACAAAACTTTAGAAATGGTCATTGATTATTCGAAATGGGATAAGCTGGAACTGTCCGATGATTCGGACATTGAAGGTAAGCATCAGATCATAAACTGTTTATTATTATAACCATTGTCTAACTTCATTAAATGTAGTTCATCCAAATGTCGATAAGAAATCATTTATTCGATGGAAGCAGAGAGATATTCATGAGAAACGTGAACAGATGAAAGCGCGACTGGCGTATCTCAGATCATGTAATGAAATGAATACTGGCCTGCTTCAACGCGTGGATCAATTGATTGAAGCTTCCAAACATGAGAATATCTCAAACGATGTTACAAAGGCAGTATCGCTGGCTTGTAAAGGGTTTACAGACATACGGCCATCTTCGTCGGGTCCTGATGGTGAAGTTGCTGATAAAGAAGAGGGTCCTGCCTATGCTGATATGATTGAAAGTCTACTAGTACAGATCAGTCAGAAAGTAGAAGGATCATCTGATCAAGAAAAGAAGACGGTCGAAGAGCTGAAGCATCATCGTGAGCAGCTTCAAAAGGCCTTGACAACTGAAACCAAAGAGTATGAAGAATTATTAGAAGAGCGAAGCAAACATATCTCGTCTGATGATATTCACACCGGATTTGACTCCACGTTGATCAACAAATCAGCAATCGAGGAGAACAAAAAGGAAATCCAGACGGAAAAGGGAAAGGGTAAAAAGAATGAGACCGCCTCATCATCATCAATTGAAGTGATCAATTCACCGGGTGTTAGTTCTGGTTCGAATTCTGCTGCTGCTGTTCCTGCTGATAACGAGGAAGACAACCCTGATCCATCTCCTGATGCTGTCGAGTTCTCGAAAATACCCACGGATAATATTCCTAGATTATACAGTTTTCTTGAAAAGCATCCTCATATTGTTAAGGAGACAGAGAAGGATGCTTTGATGATGCTAGCATTTGAACAGCAGCTCAGCGGAGATGCGAAGGCAATGGCTCAAATGCCTAAAACCGTACACAATGCTCTGCTATTACAATACTGTGCCACTTTAGGACCAGAGGGTACTCGTCTGTTTTTCAGTCGAATCAGTAACAAAAACCATCCAGCATTAGAAGCATTCAAAAAAGATGTGGATTTTACTTGCAATCATATCAGACAACGATGTGAAATCATATCTCAACAGAAAGGGGAAGAAGGAGATCAAGAAGGCGTTGAACAAATCCAATTGCACGCTGTAGACCCGAATACTGAAATCGTGGTGACTGTTCCAGAACTTGATACGCCAGGGCGTGCAATATATGATAAGTTAAGCCCAGAGTTACGGGCTGCCATTGAAACTCGAAGCCTTGACGAGATCAACAAAGTGCTCGGTGATATGTCTGTCGAACAAGCAGAGCAGGCAGTCGAGAGTCTCAATACAAGTGGAGTCCTCAGTGTAGAAGAGAAGATCTACGATGTTAACGAATGGCAGGCTGAAAAGGAGCGAATACTCAAAGAGGAAACATATGACAAAATGGAAAAGGAGGTATTTGGAGACCACCCAACAACTGCCGAAACAACTAATGCTCCACCTAGTGATTCTCAACCTTTTGCAGAGACCAATGACGAGGTGGATTAATATTTTATTGATTTATTCATGGGATAGGCCAATGACGAGGTTGATCAAGTAATTAATTATATATTCATTGAATCTAACGCTACGGGAAATCTCCTAGTTCTCTGGGCTCTGCCCATTCCTGAGATTGAACAGACCATGGGTATGCAATGTTTAATAAGTGGATTCGCTTAACCGCCCTTGAGTCACTTAGAGAGTGAGCAGTTCTCAATGAGTCTGAAATTTTCGATCCAGCTGTAACCATTCAACTAGAGTCCTGAGTGTTCATAGTTTAATCAAAAACACACTCTTCCCTTTTTAATCGATTCGTTGTTAGATACTCGTAACAATTTCAGCCTTTTATCGACGCTCAATTGCCTACTGCAACGTTTTCAGCAGTAGTAGAAGCAGTAGTTGTAGCAGAAGACAATTAGCCGTTTCGTTCTTGTCTTCAAACGTCAATAGATCCTTTGGTTGTATTAGATTCTGGTCTACCTCGTCACCCGCCATGTCTGAATTAGCTGCCGCTACCACTTCCAGACCACCAGTCCAGGACCGTGAGGTGCTTGAAGCGCTCTTAAAACATCGGTTCTTTTATGGACCCTCGTTTGAAATCTATGGAGGTGTCTCTGGCCTCTACGATTATGGTCCTGCTGGATGTTCTTTGCAGGCCAATATTATTGATACATGGCGTAAGCATTTCATTCTGGAAGAGGATATGCTTGAAGTAGACTGTCCTGCTTTGACTCCTTATGAAGTTCTCAAAACATCTGGCCATGTTGACAAGTTTGCTGATTGGGTATCTCGTGATCTGGCCACTGGTGAGATCTTCCGCGCAGACCATCTGGTGGAGGAGGTTCTTGAGAGTCGTCTCAAGGGCGATAAAGAAGCTCGAGGTGTTGTAGAAACAGTGGATCCTGCAAAGGAAGAAAAAGACAAAAAACGCAAGAAGAAAGTCAAAGAGACAAAGGCCATCAAGCTTGATGATGAGGTCGTTGCTGAATACGAGTCCATTTTGGCTCAGATCGATGGATACTCGGGACCTCAATTAGGTGAGCTAATGATTAAACACAAGATTGTTAATCCTGTTACTGGAGGAGAACTTGAAGCCCCAAGAGAGTTCAATCTTATGTTTGAAACTGCTATTGGACCTTCTGGCCAACTAAAAGGTTATTTAAGACCCGAGACTGCTCAAGGACAGTTTTTGAATTTCTCCAAACTGCTTGAGAGTAATAACTCGAAAATGCCTTTTGCTTCTGCTTCTATTGGTAAATCGTTTAGAAATGAGATCTCACCTCGTGCTGGACTATTGCGAGTCCGAGAATTCCTTATGGCCGAAATTGAGCATTTTGTTGATCAGAACGACAAATCTCATCCTCGATTTCATGAGATCAAAGATATTCGTTTGAGATTATGGCCCAAGGATGTTCAAGCTCAAGGTAAAACCGATATCAGTGAGCTTGCTATTGGGGATGCCGTTTCACGAGGAATGATTGATAATGAGACGTTGGGTTATTTCTTGGCACGAATTTATTTGTTCATGATCAAGATTGGTATTGATCCAAAGAGAATGAGATTCAGACAACATATGGCAAATGAAATGGCTCATTATGCTGCTGACTGTTGGGATTGTGAGCTTCAATCGTCTTACGGTTGGATCGAGTGTGTAGGATGTGCTGATCGATCCGCCTACGATCTGACTGTTCATTCTGCTCGTACTAAAGAGAAGCTTGTCGTTCGTCAAACTCTCGATGAGCCTATTACAGTTGAAGCTTTTGAAGTTGAATTAGAAAAGAAGAAGTTCGGTCCTAAGTTCCGTAAAGACGCACCCAAGGTCGAAGAGTATCTTTTGTCGCGCACAGAGTGTGAACGTGAAGACTTGGCCAAGGATCTGAGTGAGAATGGAAAGATTGTTTTCGAGGTTCCTGGTATTCAAGGCAAGATTGAGCTTGATTCCTCATTTATTAAGATTGAGAAACGTACTCGCGTGGAGCATATCAGGGAGTATACTCCCAATGTAATTGAACCGTCTTTTGGTATTGGACGTATTCTTTATTCGTTGATTGAACACTCATTCTGGACTCGTCCTGAAGATTCTCAACGTGGTGTATTGTCATTCCCACCTTCTGTGGCTCCTACAAAAGTTCTTGTTGTTCCTCTTTCAAGCAATGCTGAATTCGTGCCCATCGCTCGTGGATTGGTCGCAAAGTTGAGACGTCTTGGTATTCCATCCAAGGTCGATGACTCATCGGCATCCATTGGTAAGCGCTATGCCCGTAATGACGAGCTTGGTACTCCCTTTGGTATCACGATTGATTTCCAGACCGTTAAAGATGGAACGGTTACCATTCGTGAACGTGACTCTACCAAGCAGGTGCGTGGAGATCAAGACGATGTGCTCGAGGCGCTCCGTGCTCTTGTATTTGACGGTGTTTCTTGGGAGGCTGGTACTGCCAAGCTTCCTAAATTTGTATCTCAAGACATAGAATAGAGATAGTAAATTGATTATCATTAATATTCTATTAATAAAAAACTGATACCTTAAGGACCCTGCATTATTTTGGGAATCGAATACTTATAGTACGGCTGATGAAGAAATTCTAACTTCACGAACATGTAGAAATCAGAGAGATATATCCACTTGACTCGTTGTAGAGATTCGTTAAAGAAATCATCCTAGTAGCAGCAGCTCATTATGTCTCTTAACGCTAAAATCGGTTCCGTGAAAAGAATCGTTCAGGAATTTAAAAAATGGCCTGAAGATGCAACAAAAATCTATCCGTCGTTTAAAGATTCACAAGTCAAAAGATTCGAAGAAGGTCTGACTGGGGCTCAAGCGAGACTACCCAGTGTCGATAGCATCGAAAAGCAAATTTCAGCAACAAATAGAATCTCAGAGGGAGTCAACAAAAAAAATGTAAGTACAACCATCATAGTGTAAGTACAGCAGAGTACTAACGCAGTAGTTCTCGGTATCAAACCGCCTACTTCAACCAAATGGAATGCCTTCTTACTATCAGCGTATTCTTAACGAGGCTAACAGAGGAAGTAATAAGGTTTCTCTTTTCAAGGCTTTAAAAGACACATATTTTGGATGGTGGAAGTAATATCAATATCCCATGATCATCACTATATAACTCGTACCTGTAAATAACTCAAATTGCATTACAATTTTATTCATAACTTCATAACTACTATTTCTTTGCATAGGAAACATCAACCCGATTTCCATCCAGCTCTAAAGTGCCTAATGACTGCTTTGCTGCGACTGCCTGAGGCTCTTCTTCATATTCAACAAATCCAACTCTACGAACAGCAAATAATCGCACCTCCACAAACCCAGGATATTTAGAGAAGATTTCCGTTAGTTTGCTGTCTTGAATGCCCTGAGGAAGATTTTGAAGAAACAGAATTTTGTTAGGAGGAGCCGCAACGTCACTTTTGGCAGCACCACCTTTGCGGCCGGATCTGCCAGAAACCTTCCCAGAGGCATTGGCAGCAGCACTTCCATCCGCCAATTTCTTCTTTTTCGTCACCACCTCGCCGTTGGATTTCTCTTCTTGTGCTTTCAGTTTCAATTGCTGCTGCAGTTGCTCCCATGCTTCCTTTCTAGGGGTTTTGTATTTTTCCAATCCATCTTGTCCTTCCAGTTTTAAAACAGTCGCATCACTTTTCGTCTTTGCAAATTGTATAATCATTGGTTTGCCATACAGTTCTCTATTCTTCATTACCTTTTGTGCCTTTATTGCATCTTCCACCTTATTGTAAACAATGAATGCTTGTCCTCTCATTTTCAGATTATTATGAGCTACTATATCCAGAATCTCGCCAAACTCGCTAAATCTCTCTTTCAAAGCCTCTTTTAAAATGGGAATCTTAATCTTTTCCTCCAAGTTTTTTAAATACAACCTACAACGACTTGTTAGAGTCCAAATAGCCTCGCTTCGAATGATCCGCCGTTGAACACTTACGTCTCAGATGAACCGTCATTTGGAGTTGGCCCCGTCTTGGCGCGTCCCCTAGATCTAGTTTTACTCATGTTTGGCTGCCTAAGGAAAGATAGAAAGAAATAACCAGTTCCTCTCTTCGCTCGTTGATAGATCGTTCGTTCACTTCCCCAGCGTTGAAAATGCAGCCGCATGTTAGTTGGTATATAAAGTAGTGAACGGCTAGGATTCTCGAGTTCTTTAGTGATCATTTCTGGTTCTCGGAATCTCTCATATCTCATCTTTAACATGTCTGACGATATTGACTTTCTCCTTGCACAGGAGGCTTCTGAACTTACTAGAGATGAAGAGATCGAAAGGGTTTTAAATGCGTTTCCCTTAGATGCATACTCGGTACTTGACCTACGACCAGGCTGTACTTCAGCAGTTATAAAGAAACAATACAGGAAAAAGTCTCTTTTGATCCATCCTGATAAGTCTAAAAACCCACAGGCCTCGGAAGCGTTTGATAGATTAAAGAAAGCAGAAGCTTTGTTGCAGGACGATAAACCACGCGAAGTGCTTGATCAGGCTTTTACAGATGCTAGAAAGCTGCTAATTAAAGAAAAAAAATGGACATATGAAGACGAACGGTTGAAGAGTGACGAGTTTTATGAAGAATGGAAGTTGAAAACAAAGGATGTATTAATCGAAAACGAACTTCGCAAACGTCGACTGCAGAAATTGAAAATGGAAGAGGAAGGACGACTAAAACGGCAAATGGAAGAAGCTGCTGAAGAGCGGCGCAAGAAACGAGAAAGCCAACAAGCTTGGGAAGATAGTAGAGACACACGAGTTGGCAATTGGAGAAACTATCGAACCAAAGTGACCAAACAGCAGAAGAAAAAGAAGATGAAGTTGAATGTTTTAGGTTAGACTGGCAGTGGTGGTGGTACCTCACAAACTTATTTATTTATGTTCTATGTTTATATAGATTAATGTGACCAATGTGATTAGTTAAAATATAGCAACTGGTATCTTGCAAATGTCCAAATACCAATTATTCTGACCGATATCTCAGGGTCCTTTCACATGAACTTTTCAGCCGTTCTATAGGCTTATTTTTCAGAGTTTGAGATATACCGGAGTTGTTTTACCTTGATAAACTATTTAATCACTATGTCGCTTTCAATTAATCCCAGTTCTCATACGTCACTTGTGGTGTACGCTTATATTTGCGTAGCGGCGGCTGCTGGATATGCTCTAGGGAGATTTTTCAGCTCTGAGCATGATTGTGACTGTTCTGAAGGAGATGCCGAAACAGGTGCATTTGCAGACTCAACAGAAGAATGTAAAATGGTTCTAGTGGTGCGTACCGACCTTCAAATGGGCAAAGGAAAGGTGGCTGCTCAGTGCGCTCATGCTGCAGTTGCTTGTTACGAATCTCTAGCCAAAACGAATCCATCTTTGCTAGGTAGATGGAAGAAAAATGGCCAGGCCAAAATCACATTGCAATGCAAATCAGAGGACGACATGTTGTTACTACAAGGCATTGCTGCTAGTAAAAATATAACTGCTAAAGTTATTCATGATGCAGGCAGAACTCAGATTGCTGCCGGATCAATGACTGTCTTGGGTGTTGGGCCTGCTCCGAAATCGGCTGTCGATGAAGTAACTGGTCATTTAAAGTTATACTAGTATACATAATTAGTAGCATTAGCATTAGCATCATGAATCCATTATAGATGTACTTCTATGATCATAGACCGAGAACAAGTAAGCCACCAACTGGACTTAGTTCTATGATTTCAGTACACAGAATAGTATCACCGGCCACCACACTGGTGTCAGGAAGCAGCACAATATCGGCCAACAGTTGTAGTTCATGACAATAGGCAACTGCCATTTCAGGGAAATCGGATTCTTCTATAATCTGACACCGGAATATGTAATAATTTTTAGATGCTCGTAGTTCTTGCTCTAGCCTTCGAAGGGCAGCAAATCGATTCAATCTGTCGTGAAAATGGCTGACCAGAGACCGCTGCACAAGCACTTCATTCTGAATATATTTTAATGAGTGGCTCCCATTGTTATACAGAACATTTCGTCTGAGGACAACATCCAGATCACCAGCACCCTTCTCCATGGCCTTTTTCACCATGTGCTCATTTAGACTCCATTGTGAGCATAGGCTGAGCGTGTCTTGAAACGGATTGGCAATGTGTACGTAGCCATCAGTGATCCCTAAACTACTATATGGGATAGGTGAGGCACTCACTATCTCTTGGCTAAGGTGGGCATCTGCCATCTTAAGATTATTCATGGAGATGCTACCTTGAAAAGTACGCTCTTTAGAGAGCTCCTTCAGACGGCCTTGCCCATCATCTTCATCTCCAGATAAGACATTCTGTCCAAGAAAAGGCATACTAACGTTTGCACTACTGGCAAGGATGCTAGTCACTATGCCTGCTAACAACCTAGACTCTTGAATAATATCAGCAACAGTAAACTGCTGTAGTCTTGAACGAGTACTGTCTAAATCAGCCGGAGAATAAGCCCTTGCAGATAGAGGCGTGTCTGCGATAGCCCCATTTTCAATTCTTTTCCAGAAAAACCTTTGTAATATTGATTGGATGGTCATAATGCTGTGAACATGTGAGCGGGAAAGATGTTCATTATTGTCTCGAATAATATCATTGTCCAGGTTAGCTTCAATGTCCGATGGAATATTAATTTTCAGTTTGTGATCTTTGGACATATTCGTCTGGAATATCTTGCATTGCCCATTTATATCCAGGTTATTCTCATCATACAAGGGCACCTTTACTTCAAAAGTCCAAGATTTGGCCAAACAATTGCCGTCATCAAATGCTCTGTCAATGAAGCTTTCGGGGAATAAAGAAGGTTGTTTTGTTCCAAACGGAGAGTTCCAGGACTGGCCTATCTTAAATAACGCTTTAACTGCAGGCTCATCGTGATGAAGTATAGATGTCAAATCAGGGATATGAATATAAAGCCTATAATGACTTCTATCCGTCTCAGCATCGATTGAAAGCCCGATATCGTTGACATCATTAATCATATAAACAGGCAATGGGCGACCTTGAGTGACATTGCCCCAGTCTATACGATGATCGAATAACTGGTGTGGGCGACGGTTCTTATTAAATTTAGTGAGAAACTTCTTATGCAAGGGTATTTGGAGATTGTCATTATCATCAGGCCAGGCCAGACTTCCGGGAACCAAAAACGGATTATCTTGGCTAGCAAGGCCTGTATCGTACAGCAGTTTATGGACAGTTGATGGCGAGCTTAGCCAAACATCAGAGTCTCGATCAGGAAAGATTTTTGAAAGAATTGATCGAACTGCGTCGGCCAATCTTGGGTCTGGAGAAACAATGTAATGATGGAAAAATGCAAGGATAGGGGCTAGACCTGTTGGCGTTGAACCAGTTGGTCTGGCAGTCAAGGAGATACTGCCTGGTGAATCAAGCGGACTCTGCGAGAGAGGTGAACCACTACCCCTGTTCTCAACGTTATGATCGGAGAGTTCTTTAGATGCCAGCAGTAAGTGTTGAAAGCTTTCAACATATCCATTCAATTCTTGATCAGTTAGGTAATGCATGATTTTGACGATAGCGTCAAAGGACTGTTCTGATAGGGCAACAACTGGAGCGTCAAGAGATAGTCTGGCGAATCTCAGGTTGTTAGCGCATGTTGAAAGGTAAGTAGCAAAAGCAAATGATAGTTGACTTATTGGAGAAGGTGTGATGGTCGCTTTCAGTGCGTTTCTACTGGAAGCCACTATATTGCTTGTAATATAATCAAGGTTTGTTGCCTGCATAGTAGCGGGCTGCGCTAAATAGGCATATACTGGTTGAAGGTAAGGAGAAAGTGAAGGCATTATTGTAAAAGCTTCTTTAACAAATAAATGAATGAAATGCATGAAAATTGAATGACACTCTGGATCTGAGGACGTTGCCAAATAGTTGATATGATGAGATGCAAATAACCCTCTTAACAATATAGATATCGATTTTGACGAGGAAAGCAATGAGTTCCGTAATCGAATATTAGATATAGTACCATCGGAACTGAGAATAGATACCTTTCGACTGGTTCTTTCAGACTTTAAAACAACGCCGAATATAGTCTGACCGTCTCGGCTGCAGACTTCAATCAGATCACCAGGGAGAACTGTCGTAGTATAACACTCTGGACCTATAAACCATTGCAACTGAGCACCTGACCTACTGCGATCGGTGATATAGGTTTCAATAGCATTAAAAATTGATTGCGCTTCGATGCTTGTAGACAAGTGTGGACGCATATCCTGGGCCTTATTGTCAGCGATCTCGGAATAGTACGCTATTGAAGGAATGGTGTTCTTTGGGCGACCTGTAAAAATCTCATCAGCAGATAATTTATGCCCAATCTGCTTTTCGGCAGCAGAAAGATGGCGTCTAATATGTCTTGCTCTAGCCCATTTAGAAGGCAGAGGATTGAATTTTATAAACTCATTATTCTCATCTCCTGGATCAATACCAAAGCTTATTTCCGTATCTGGAGACAAATGAGGTAGTGAGGGCTCTTGAGTTCCAATCCATTTATTAGAGGTTGAGGACGAGTATGACTGTACACCAAGCCGTAAATGAAACACAGGTTTAGGTTGGTTATAACATGAGGCACAAACATTAGAAAGCAATCTGCGAGTTCGCTCTGTATTTAGATCAAGCTTTGAGGAAATGGAGCTGGCAACCCTCCGTTGAACACTTGCCATTTATATAAACTCCATTAAAAGCGGTATGTAATAGATATATTTCAGTATATTTCAGGGGTCCACAGATCTATGATTTTATCTGGTGAAGCGGCGCATGCGGCGTCAACGAGAAAGATCCCAGGGTCCCAAGGTCCAAGGACCGAAGTGCAAGGTCTACCCATAGGCACAGAAACAACGGTAGCTCAAATAGCTTTTAAATTTTTGAAACTATATACTAAGCCGGAGTAAAATGGGCACGGACTCCGGTAGCTACTGAACTCGTCAGGGATGTAAGATTCTTTAGTTTGCCAGTTAATTGGTCAGGTTCCAGGTCGATATCTTTAAAAGTTTGTAATACCCGAACAACAGTATAAGCAGTCTCAGTTAGGGCAAACTGCTGACCTAGACAGATTCGAGGACCTCCATTAAAAGGTAGATAATCCCAATTGTGGACCTGGTTTTCGGACCATCTTTCAGGACGGAATTCATTTGCATCAGCCCCCCAGTATTTGGGATTGTGATGAAGACAATAGACCGAGTAGGCGACCTGGGTACCTTTTGGTACAAAGACTGGTTGCGATTCATCAGGACCTCCACCACAAGGCAGAATGGTATCGCGAATGGCGCTTCTGAAGTTGAGGGGCACGATTGGGTTCAGTCGAAGAACTTCGTTGATTACATGACTCAGGTATGAACATCTCTTAAGGGACTCAAAAGTGAGTGACTCAGGACCAGTTCCAAACTCGTCAAGGACAATTTCTCGAAGTTTGCTCAAAACTCGCTTATGTCTAGCAAGGTAAAAGGTAATATAGGAAAGAAGTGAGGCAGTAGTATCACGTCCAGCGAGAAGAATGTTAAAGGATTGATCACGAATGACTGTGGCATCTCGAGTTTCTTTTGTAAGCTCGTTGATGAAAATGTACCTGCCATCTTCAGTTTTGGCATCATTAGTACAGTTTTCTAGAGCCCGGTTCACAAAATAATCAACAAATGCTTTACAGGTCCTAATTTTACGATGGAACTTGGGGAACGAGAATAACCCGTAAAGGATACCGGATTGAGCTCGATAGGATAGAATGGCTAGACAGTAGTTAAACGATTCGGCAAAATCAGCTGCAGATACTGGACTACTATTTTGTGCCGGATTGAGATTTCTTGACTCATTTCCAAGTGAATTGACTGATTCTCCAAATAAGAATTCAGTAGCAGTATCCAAAGTAAGGTTGTGATACAACTTTTGTGCATCAAAGTAGCCACCTCCTTGACTCTTTTCCTGAAAGATTTGAAGCAGACTAGCCACATGTTCATTCAAGGATTCTAGCTGAGATACCTGTTCTCGCGAAAATTGCGGACGAAGCATGGCTCGAGAGTGTTTCCAGCCTGCGCCGCTCAGAGTGAAGATTCCATCACCTAGAAGAGGGAAGAACTGCTTGTATCTTCGACCAAGGCTATAATCTTTAAAGTTGGTAGCAAGGACAGCCTTGATGTTATCAGGATGAACAGTGACAACATTGACAACAAAGTTAACTTGCCAACGAAACGTCTCACGACCCGAATCATGGACGACCTTTTGATTGAATTCGAGTAAGCTGTCCTCACTCTTAGCTTTGATGAGACTGAAAAACGCCGGAATTCCAAATGGTCTGTCTAATCTTGCGGGTACTGGACCACAATGGTGCTTTTTGGAAAGCCATTTATACTTTAACTCGTTATAAATCTCACGAATGAGCAGCAGAACAAATAGACTGGCGATAATGCCAGCTACTTTGATGAAGAGAGACATGGAGCTGAGTGAAGATGTGTATACTACAGTATTAAAGAAAAAAAAATGCTCAAGCAGTTTAAGTTAAACGAGGGAGTCTAGTCAATTCCAGTGGTGTATCTTATGACAAGCAATAGGTCGGGTATCTTTTGGTCCGAAATGAGTTTTCCCCGCATGTGAATTGGTGCCTTCGGCAACCTTATGTAGTCCCTGTTTCAGATATGTACACAGATTAGTGAGACAAACTGTAGATTGGCTAACTCTGGCATAACGGTGCTTTCACTAAGGTGTTTCTCAAGCCAGTTATGTAAAGGTGGAGGTGGTGGTAGATATTGAAATGTGGGGTAAGCCATTTTTAGAAGCTGTTTACTTGAGACCGGTTCGAGTGTGAATTGCCAACACTTCTCACCGCCAATGGTATTCAGGTTTAAACTGCCATGTTACAGGTACAGTACAGGTACAAAGCATAGGTACAGGGGAACGATAATCAAGTGTTCTGGATCTGCAAATCCTTGCGTTCCTGTTTAACTTCAAAGGTACCACTAAATAGCCTCGGCCAGTTATCATGGCACAGATGCTTATCCGTTAGCAAGTTAGAGTGACTGTCGGTTGATCTAAACATATTCTGGATGTTAACACTTACCACAGGAGCGGACAAGTTTATAAACACGATATCCAAGCAATTGATAGTCCTTTCACGCTTGCACGCGAAATGCACTGAGCAATCGATTCTCCACTAATAACTGTGAGGCACACAGTAAACGCATGCCAGGGGTAGTAATAGTAGTGGCATATAAGTTCTGCACGAACGGGACTCCTCGAATCGGGCCACGCGTGTGGTCAATTTCCAGCGTCCGAGGAACTCTAGATACATCTACGTTAGCTCAATTGATATCTCATAGAGTCGCTTCTTCAATGTTTCAGCAATGTACGATATAGATAACTTGACGGTTTGACGGTCAACTTAGGGGTAGGCATGTTAGGTCTATAAACGCCATATTTTGGCAGAATCACCTGGAGTATATATCCATTCCATCTATCAATGCTCTAAGAATCACCACCTAGGCTGGTTAAATATCATGTTAACACCTCCAGAATCATTTGGATGTGTCGAAGATGGAGTATATAGATGTTCTTCCATCAACCACGTAAACCTACAATTCATTACAACGGTTGGATTAGGCGTCATCATCTCGCTAAATCCAGATCGCCCTTCTAAACTGCTTCGAAATTACTCACTAGAAAATGACATAGAATTGGTACATCTTGGTATCCAGCCTTGGAGATCTGTGTCGGATTGGCGACTTCTCGGCAAAGAGATTCTCCAAGATAGCCTGACATATATCCTAGACAAGAGGAATCATCCAATATTGATAATGGATAGTACCAATGCGTTTGTAGGCATTCTTCGCCATATCCAGAAATGGACTTACTCATCGATTGTTGCTGAATATCGGGTTTTTGCAGGCGTCAAAGCTCATTACATGACTGAAATATTTCTTGAAATGGTCGACTTGAAGTGCATATCCCATGAAGAGGCTGCCCAACGACGTAAGAGTATTGAACGTGAGCAGTATCGGCGTCAGTCGCTATCCAGTCTAACGCCATCGTCAACACCGACTATAAAATCACCCACGAAGCCAAATGGAGAAATCGTGGTTCATACGCCTCCAGAAGACGTCCTTCCCGATTGGTTTATTCGCCAGCGCTCTTTATGGCCTAAATAAGTGTTTATAACCGTCACCACGGTATAGTTTTTTTTGCTTATTGCATATTATTTATTTCTAATATTAATTATATTTCATTCATGCCTTGTGATTTGCCTTTTCATCCGTGTCAATATGCCACACAACGTAGTTGGGCAAACCCACCACCCTATAGCCAGCACGTTTGGCCATCTTGGCAAATCCTTCAGTTTCTACCTGGTTCTCAAAAGGATAAGATGGAAAGTTGATTCCTGAACGATGAACGTCTGCCTTTACTACAATGTTGACTCCTCCAACACCATCCAACTCAATCTCCTCATTATTATCATATCGCCAGTCTCCCATACGAGCCATGTAATTTCTTCCCGTATCGTATTGTGGATATCCTTCTACAATAACGGCGTCCTTGGGGAGAGAGGCGGCAAGTTTAAGTCCTTTCTCAGATTCGACCCAGGAGTTATAGTCAAAACGGCCCTCGACGTCTTTACCATCTCGATATCGATGGAACCAAATGTTTGGAACAATCACGTCGGTATCATGCTTGATCAAATCTTCAATGACGCTATTAGCATTTTCCACAATATCCACGTCTCTCCATAGTACCCATGAATGAGTAGGCTTCAAAGCCGACGCAAGTAAATAGTTTCTAGCACGGGCCATATTCATACGACGAGGGGCCTGATGTTCGAATTTATGACGTTCTTGAACATCCACATTGTCAAGCTGATTATACCCAAAATCCTTTTGAAAGATATCGATATGATTGAAAGGCTTGGATCCAGATTGGATGTTGGTTACCTCATTAGTCAAGACTGCTAGAGTCTCATCCGATGTATCAGAAATTAAAAATCCCAAATCAATCAAATGATGCGGATATGATAGTGCCATGAGTAGCTCGAAATATTTAGTCAAATATCGGCTGGCATCTCGTAATGGTGTAAGGATCAATACCCGTTCCTTGTTATTAGCAGCATTCTTAGTAGATACTACTGAATTTAGATTGTGAAGAGATATGGTCGAGTTGATATTCTTCTCATTGGTATCAATTACCAATGGTTTATGAGTATTGAATTGAACTGGAGTAGGCGAGTTCCTATGCCACTCTGAATATGTGTTTATACTCATATCAAAAGGAGACATGGCCGGTCCAAAACAGTGAAACATATCAGCATGTGAACGGCCTGTTGAGATAGATGATAGTAGCAGCCAGCTGATAATCCCAGCAATGAATAGATAAATTACCCTTCCTCGAGTCATATATGAACGAACCATATCGGCCACCTCTCTAATGGATGGTAATTTCGACCTCAACTGCGAGAAGCTGAACTTATCGAGCTTGGTGCCCGCCGTCAGCGCCTCATATTTCGATGAAAATGATTTATAGGATACCATTCTGACGTGGTGGGGTGGTGTTAATTGTATACAATGAGTTTAGGCTATTGTGCCTGCGTGAACTGGGGAGGAAACTTATTTTCAAACTTCACAGATTTTGTCGTCCGCTTGCTTTCGACTGTTTTTCGCCTACCGTCTTTTATGTTGCTTGTTGTACTTTCTCGATCAGCTCTTCGTAGTTCACAAAGAAATGCGTTATGATGATGAGAACAGAAAGGAAGTGATTTGCGTTGCACGCTTCTCTCTAAAAGCTAAATATGCCTAGAACTCAGTCAAAAAGTTACGGTTTTCGCGTACTTTTTCAGTTTTCATGCCGTTCACCCCCTCAAGGAGTAGGAGAAGCGGATATGGCGTTATATTGCGAATAACGAGGTTCTCTCTACGGTTATGGAGGATCACGAAAACTAATATTTTACTAACGTTGTTCAGGCTCTCTGGATCGACTGCAGTGTCTTTTTTTTGTTTTCCGCCATTTAGCCTTCATAAAAGTCCTCATGGAGAAAACGTATAAGCCAATACAGCCAAAATATAAGCTAGTAGGGGCGAAATATAATCCAGAAGGGACCCCAGATGGACAGGGTCTTTTGCACATGATTGAATCTCGCCGACAGCACGGCTGAGCATTCGTTTTCAAGGGGAAACTACGTATATTTGACTTGCTTTGATAAGATAAGATTATCAGGAATTCTATCGACATGCCAATTCGCAGAGGATGACACAATGCCCATTGTGATTCCAAAAGTATCTATTCAGCCTACGTCGCTGGAAGTAATTGCGGATGTAGAGTCTAACAAGACGGCACATGATTCGTTCTGGTTGGGCTGGAATGATATCTTGAATGATATTGAAGTATATAAAGTGCATGGCCAGACGTTGGAACTGAGAAGCACTGGAGCCATTGATGTTCAGAGACGTAGTTCCGGCAAACAATTATCTTTGTTATACGAGCAAAGCCAGAGTGCCACTGTTTTATTCCCGTCTCGACGACTACCGAATTTTCAAACGTCTGAATTATATTCTCATTCGCCCGCCGCTATTACTACGCTTGATGTCTCCCCGGACGGGGGCGATTTATTACTGGTGGGAACGGCAAGAGGAGAATTGGATGTGTTGTCAGTTCGAGATAGAGGAACGGTGCTTCGAAGATTGAAAGGCCATTTTTTGCATACTACGAAAGCCATGTTCTTCCCATCCGGTCAGGCTGCTGTATCCACTGGAAGCGACTTCCAAATCAAAATATGGAACATCATTGACGGATCGAATCCCCGATCCTTGACGGGCCATAAAAAACAAATCTCTGATATCTGCATTGTCGATAGAGGCAGGAATATTGTATCTGGCTCTGAAGATTCGACCATCAAACTATGGGAATGTGGCAGTGGCCAGACGGTTGCCACGCTCCATACACCATCACCAGTAAAAGCATTAACGGTACTTGGATCAGTATCTCCGTCAGTATCATTACATGACGCTGCTGATCTCAAGTTTGCCGTAGATGGTAAGACGGTGGCTATTGCCCTTGATTCATTGACATCCATTAGCTCGTGGGATTTGCGTACTGAGGTACCTTCTTTCACGATCCCGAACACCACCTCACCCATATCCTCAATTGCATCTCAAGGACCTCATATCCTTGTTACTGGAAGTACTCAAGGTCAACTATCGACCTGGGATGTTAGGAACCCAGCTACTGCTCTTTCTACGTTATGTCTTCCTTCTGGCACTGAAGAAATCAGTTCTGTAGCAGTCACTCCACAATCAATTGTTTTCTCGTGCAATGGAGAAACTGACGCCATCAAAGTACAACTTTCTGGTCCTGATAACTTTGATCTATCCTCGGCATCAATATCATATCTTTGCGGAGGTACTGAACCTATCACCGCCTTGACGCACAACACCACCACGACCTATCTGGCTGGTAAAGGGAGCTCTATCTGGTGTTATCAATCTTGACACATTTCTCTCATCCTGCTTGCGCAGCCTGCTCGCGCAGCGAGCACAACGGGTCCGGGCAGCGCCCGGCCAGGCGCTTTTGTAGACTTTGTATAAAATACATGAAAAAAAGGTTATTAGTTATATCACGGAAAAAATAACAGTTAAGCGTCAATGAGATTGGATTCCTCCTCATCGTCTTCATCAGCTGCTTCATCAGCAGTGTCTCTAACACCCTTTGTAGACGATCTGTCATAAAACTCGTCTAGAATCTTAGGCGAGATACGGTTGAGAAGCTCCTTAGGATAGATACGAAGGAGTGACCAGGCTTGGTCAAGAGATTCGAAAATAGTACGATTCTCGTAGTTGCCTTGAGCAATAAAAGTCTTTTCAAATTTTTCAAGGAATTCTAATGACAGTTTGTCCTCAGTAGACAAAGCCTCTTCACCAACAACTGCTTTCATGGCAGCGGCATCACGACCAATGGCATATTTGGCATATAGCTGATTCGACACATCACCATGGTCTTTTCGAGTCATGCCCTCACCAATAGCAGCCTTCATAAGACGAGATAGCGATGGCAGCACATTGATAGGAGGATAGATACCTCTATTATGTAATTGACGATCGATACTGATCTGGCCTTCGGTAATATATCCAGTCAAATCAGGAATAGGATGTGTAATATCATCATTAGGCATAGTGAGAATGGGGATCTGGGTAATGGATCCATTTCGGCCTTCAACTCGCCCGGCACGCTCGTAGATTGTCGATAAATCTGTATACATGTAACCAGGATAACCACGTCTACCAGGCACTTCTTCACGAGCAGCAGAAACCTCACGAAGCGCATCGGCATATGACGACATATCGGTCAAAATAGTTAAAACGTGACGATCTGTCTGATAAGCCAGATACTCAGCAGTGGTAAGAGCCAACCGAGGAGTGATAATACGTTCGATAGTGGGATCATTGGCCAGATTGAGAAACAATGACACACGTTCCAACGAGCCATTTTCTTCGAAATCTTGCTTGAAAAATCGCGACGTTTCTAAATTCACACCCATGGCAGCAAATACAATGGAGAAATTATCCTCATGGCCGTCATGGACATCCTTTGTAGGGCGTACCAGCGAGGCTTGACGACAGATCTGGGCGGCAATCTCGTTATGAGGTAGACCTGACGCCGAGAAAATAGGGATTTTCTGGCCTCGAGCAATCGAGTTCATGGTATCAATGGCAGAAATACCAGTGGAAATCATCTCTTCTGGGTAGATTCGAGAATACGGATTGATAGGAGATCCATTGATATCCAAGTAATCCTCAGCAAGTACTTTGGGTCCGTTATCAATGGCTCTTCCCGAACCATCAAACACTCGGCCGAGAACATCTTCAGATACAGGGATTTTCAGGTTCTGGCCCGTGAACTCGACTCGAGTCTTCTTGACGTCGATACCCGAAGTACCTTCAAACACCTGAACAATAGCACGGTCGCCCTTGACTTCAAGCACTTGGCCTGCTCTATTACTGCCATCGGGTAAAGTCAGATTGACAATCTCATTGAATCGAGGAAACTTGACGTTTTCAAGAATCACCAAAGGACCATTCACACCAGCCACTGTATTATAAGTGATACGGGGCTTGATTCGAAAGTCTTGAGTTGCCGCTTGTTTATTAAGCTCGTCTATGCCACTGTTAGATTATGTACTGGACCCCTAACCAATCGTACTACCACAGACAAGGGGCCATCAGTGGGCCAGTCTTGTCAGTCGGTCGGTCCCCCTTATCAACCGCTCAACAATTGCTTCACTTACAAAGCTCCTTATCGCTCAAATGGGCCTCTGTCTTAACTGTCATCGTCGCTTGCTGGTGTTTGTGAACTTTACTAAGTCGTGGTCGTCAAACAAACCGCTATATCACTTCTACAGGAGAGGAGGTCGGTGAAGATAGAACAAGCGACTTCAGACGCTATCGCTGCCCAATGAACCAGATCACTACCGGGCGTGTGAAAGGTTCAGCGTGCGGCGGAACCCCTGCCCTGCGCGGCCGCCGGGCTGGCTCGCTCGCTCGCTCGCTCGCGGGCTCTGAACTTGGGCCCTCGTAGGGGGGCACTCCGCCTCCGGCGGCTGGGCTCTGCCCAGACCCGTAGCTCGCTTCGCTCGAGTCTGGAACGTGTAGTGCACCAGAAACGGGTCCGAGCTCGAGCGAAGCGAGCTACGGGTCTGGGCAGAGCCCAGCCGCCGGAGGCAGACACCCAGGGGCACGTACACCAGCGGATCGCAATAAATAGTTATGTACAGGGGGCGACGGGGTTGTCGTTGCTGGGAGTTGGGGACGGGGTGGACGGGATAGCGGCCGGGATGGTGGGCGGGTTGGCGACAGACGGGGGTTCTATAGGAGTGGGAGTGGGGTTGGAGTCGGAGAGGAGATCCACTACTGAGTCGGCGATGGCCTCTTTGTCGATGAGATTCCATTCTGCAGAGCCACCGTTGATGTCTAGATACATCTGAGTAACGATGTAGTCATGGACGGCCATAAGGTCGGGGACGAAAGGAGCACGAGAAGCGGGCGGGCGTGCCACTAGAGGAGCTGGAGGGACGTCGTCAGGTCGTAGGTCGGTTGGAATGTCGCAAATAATGGCTAGGGTCTTGTTGATTTGGGCAATGTCTTCAGGCAAAGTGAGGTGGGTGCCTTTACGATGAGCGATTGCTGCGAGATCGATTGCCAACATAGCCAGTGCTTCGGCATAGGTTTCGAATTCTCGAGGTTTGTCGTGGGCAAACGAGTGGATGGTGCGATCGACATGAAGAGTCAGCTTGTTCTTGCCAGGACGGCAAATGCGAGCGTAGCCGTTGTGGGACATGGAAATCTCGTACGGAAGCCTCACATCCATATAATAGGCCACAAGATTCAATAGCGACGCTATTCTTTCTATAGAACTATTAACAGCAATGTGTGAATAGTGGGCCAATATCGATAGATCAGGTACTACGTTGAAGCCTATGAGAATATCACACTGTCTGGCGAACGAGACCAGGGACAAATGCGACTGGGTTTGCGTGATATCGGTATGCGAATGAATATGGCGATTTCTGGCCTCGCTGAGTAATTTGTCTCGTGGATGCCGATGCTTCTTATCGGGCTTTAACGGGACATCTCTGTCGCTCTTTTTCGCACCGGCGGGAGGTTCAGCTTTGAGCTGTCTATCACGTCGCCGGCGTACTTTGCGCACTCCAAATAATGAACAGACATCGCGAAAGTGCTTGATCTGGATACGTTCTAATGGAGCCATAAGGTCCATTGTAGCTTTATGACTATTTGTAATCTGATCACTAAGCGACTTGTGCTGCTCATTGTAATAATCCAAAGATCGACTTTTGACAATATCAATATGAGTCCTTCTGTCGTCATTTATGGCTTTCTGCTTGGTAATATTTGCCACAATAACTTCTATAGACTCTCTAGTAGTCCAGATATAGTCATTTTCGGTTTGCAAGCGAGTTTGTAGTTCCTGAATACGAGACGATAGCAGTTTTGTCCAGTTATGAACGGTTCTTCCAGAAGGAGGAGATGTGTGCTCGCCGCCGTCATCTTGTGAATCTGTACTGTGGCGATTCGGGGTCGGTGGCACTCGGGACTCTGAGGCGACGACCCGGTCGTATTTGAGGTCATTATTAATAAGATCGTTAATCTCATCGCGCAGTGAAGCGACCTCAGTCATGACATTAATAAGGCTGATTCTTGACCCAAGTGCACAAAATGAAGCACAAGATCCACATAAGAACCTTTTGCGAGGCCGGAGATTATTACTGCCAGGAACGCTACCACAAATACCACAGCAAATGGACTTATTGGTGGTGGTCTCACCTATTCCAATCGAAGATGATCCCATTGTTGTGTAGAATGCAAGTACTCATGGAGCGATTTGATATTTCAAGGAAGACTGCGAACGAGCTGGCGAGTAAATGCAAACAGGAATGATTCTAATAAAGATTGTCTCTTTCACACTAACAGTAAATAGGCTCAATATCAGCACGTCGAAAGGAGAAGATCAATCGTGAACCATGATTCATCGATCGACGGGTGAGTTTCAAGTTCATGTATACACAGACAGGTTCGTGACAATCAGATAGCGATAAAGAATGGGATGCGGGTGTCACGTGCCTGCCGTCATAGCGTATATGCGATTTGTTCAGCGATACCGGCGAGCTATCCACAGTCATGTGGTAACCCCCCCCCCCCCCCCCCCCCTCTATGCCGCTCATTGTCTCTAGGCTTCAGAGGTGAGTCGACCGCAGTGATGTGACTGAAGCGCACCGGAAAAAAGGTTCACTAGTCGCGATGAGTGGGGTCGAGATGTTCCTTAGCCCCATTTGTTAAATGGCGAATGGCCTGATATCTCGGTAACTGGCCCGAGGTTTTCTTGTTGAATCTGTGAGCTCATACAATTGAGTACCACCTAATGAGTATTCAATAGGCCTTTGCACACTCGAGAATAAAGAGCTGTTTCCAACAGAAGAATCTCTTCTTTCCAAAAGAAGCGGGGTAGCTAACAAACGCGGCATGCCACCATCTCTCACGTCTCCGTTTCTCTGTGATCATGTTCGGCCATCCTTTTTACCGGACAACCAACTAGTATAATTCGCCTTGGTGGCAATCAAAAGTACGTAAGATGTAGATAATCTTAACTGTATCCATGACATAGACAAACTACCCCTCTATTTGACTGGGGATTTTATTAGATATCTCTCTGAAAAGTGGATTGATCGACAGGCTATGCACCCTTGATGCGTCGCATTATGCAAGATAAAGCGGGGGCTACCTTTTTAAGTAGCCAGCATCCGCTATATCACCGATATTCCTCCTTAGACCCGTGGATTTGCCCGACCAGAAGGGTCAATTGTGCCCATTATCTCCATATTGTTTGTAACAGCAATAGTGTATGAGTTGCGATGATGTGCATTATTATCACGATATTGCAATTTTAGTTAATGATCGATTTACGAGAATTATAAGCAGCAAGACACTACTATTCATCTCTAAGAAATCCTTGTTAGTAAACGAGCAATGAGGGAAAATCCATTCTCGACAGTTATTATTCTATTATAATTACAAAGTAAATTTGAATCCAGTTTCCGGACCCAATCCGTCCACAGTCTCTCCTCTCTCAAGCTTCTTGTTAAGCTTGGTAAGATGCCATCTAGCCAAAGTCATAAAGAACATGGCCAAAAAAGCAGACGCAAGACAATAACCAAAACCTGCGTAAAAATGAGGTGAATATTTCGAAGAGAACAAATAAGGAGCGTAAACATTGGGCAAATTTCCACCAATGTTAATGATAGCAAATGCAGCAGCTCGCTTAACAGGGGGACGAGGAAGATTACTTCCTGCCCAAGCATATGAAAGACCATATGAGTTGTAAATCTGAAGCACGAGCATCATAGCAACATATCTAGGAGCCGTCTTTAAAGTAGAAATGCCAATGATAAAAGCAACCAGTGAAATAGCCGGTCCAATTATTACATGCCAATATCTTTCATTTGTTCTGTCTGAATGCCAAGCAACAAGAACTGATGTGAAAGAAACTAGCAACCATGGAGGAGCAGTTAATAACAAGGTCTTGGATGCATCATAGCCTAAAGAAGCGACAATTGCAGGGAAAACAGCATTTAGAGATGCAGTGGCAGCAGAGAAAAACAAAATGGACAAGAAAATATATACCTTGACGTCAGATAAAGCCAGTCGAAGGCCTTCCCAAGCACTCTTTTTTGTATTTGAATCGCCATAATCATCATCGGCCTGACCAATGTCTTCAATCAATCTTACTACACCAAGAAGACGTTCCTCCTTACTGAGCCAGCGTGTAGTAGCAGGTAACTCTGGTAAACAGAACAAACAAATAAACGCCACTCCAACAGTGGCAACTCCTTCAATAATAAACAAGTACTGCCATGAATGCATACCATGAACACCTTCTAGGTGAGAAACTACTGCGTAAGCAATTAACCCACCAAAAGCACCGCTCAAAAGCGAGCCTGTATAGAAAATGGATATACGTTTAGCCAACTCAGTTCGAGTATACCAACTGGATAGATAGAACATGACACCAGGATAAAAGGCTGCTTCAAATGCCCCCAAAATAGCACGAATAGCTACTAATTGATTGAAGTTCTTGGCAGCTGCCATGGATGCTGAAATGACACCCCAGATGATCATGACACCAGACAGATAAAGCTGAGGCTTGCCCAACTTTTCCATAATAATATTCGAAGGAATTTGCATAGTGATGTATCCTACAAAGAGGATAGCTTGGCAAGTACTGAATTGAGTATCAGTCAAATTGAGATCTTTCATGATGGTACCTTCTTTGGACGCAGCAAGGGAGTTTCTATCAAGGTAGTTGAGAATGTATGTGATGATAAGCAGAGGGAAGATGGTGAAATCTAGTTTACGTTTCAGTTTGGATTCCAGTTGTCTGCGTTCTTCACTATCTCTTGGAGGCAGAGTGACTCCTTCAAAGAGGTGAGCAAACTGACCCAGATCAGGCAACTCATCGTATGGTTTGGTGATGCTGTGCTCATCATGAGCGAAATCAGACTTTTGAATATCTTCCATTGTATGATTTTAGAGTTTGATTTTAGGGGGGGTAAAAAAAAAAACGAACGAACATGGGCCCCATTTTATACACATCGATTACGTCTAAAGGCGGACCCTCCGTTGGGTTGCCCAAACATACGGGAGCGTTGCCTGACGGTATGAATGCGTGAAATGATAAACCTCTGCCGGCATCGGATCAGGAGTGTGGGGGAGCTACAAGATCAAGGCAGATCATTCCGGGCGAGTATTTAAGCTATGCAGCAGCACTGCTCAACAAGTGAGATGATGGATAGTAAGTTTAGGTTGTCACACTATCAAGGCTGGTTGTTCACTTGTTCGTTACTTGTCGTCTACTTCTCACCCATTTCCCACCCACTTTTCACTCCTCACTCTCCTCACGTACTTCTTCTACTTCTCACTTGCACTCAACAATGTCTAGGAAGCGCAGGCTTTACCCCGCTTCTCCCCGGAAGCTATGTCCATCTTTACCTCATCGCGAGATTTGCCAAGTGAAACCGGATGCATATTTCGGGGAATGACTCTGTGGGGGTCGCGGTGATCGTCGATGACAAGCAGAAATTTATCCGGTTTTGGAGTAAACGCGCGGAAAGGGTGATCGCTAATCGGAAACTGCTCACCAGATATGTAAGGATGAGAATATAGGTGTTGTTTAATATGGGGTTTCTCTAGGATGCTTTTCAGTTTGTTTTCTCATTCTTATTAGTTCATGCACACCCCCAATCGTGGACCGATTCTAAATAGACCTGCACATTTGCCAAGAATACGACGTTCAAAGGATTCTAGCGTGTCAACTGTCAGCCAGCCCTCACGGTCACTTGAAGTGTGATTTGTAGTTTTGAGCTGGTTCGTGAAGCCCCAGTGGTGAGAGTGAAAGCGGATAATCTAAAACGCATATGCAACTACATGGCAGCCTACAGCGGGGAGTGAATTATTTACCATATTCGCCAGGGCAGATCACAAGTACGCGAAACGAGACGTGCCAGAATAGAGACTTTGTGAGACAAGTACATTACACCGGAATTGATATCCTAATTACATTAACAGTGATGTTTGATTCTTTCAGCCTTTCTGTCGATTATATTCGTAAACGCCAATGTGCTTCCGTCTGAGATCATTCAAATATGGGCAACTGCTTGTGTGGTCATGTGTGATGAGGTTACTATTCTTAGACTCTGAGCACAATCAAGTTGTTCTATTCTACATGCAAAGCATCGATGTATATATACAATAAATATCAATCATATATAGGCTACTTTTTAACCTCAAACAATTAACAGCATTTATCCTTATTTGGTACATTTCATGTTTATATTATCCGTAACCCTGATAGTGGAACGGATAAATTTTTATTCCACGCAGGAACAGATTAGGAAAGTTTTGCTCCGACCAATTTTTATTCAAACTACAGTGATGATGTTCTACAACAACCATATTTTGGCCAGACCGTGCACCACCCGATGAGACATCACCGTTGCTTGTATGTAGTCATTGAATCTAGACTCTTGCAAGGTGGTAGAGAGTCTACTCGGGGCACAGCCACTGTGACTCTACAAACAATGTACAATATACAAATGTACAATGTAACATACTATTGGCGGGCAGGCTCATCTAGCGCGTACCACTACGATTCTGCCCAATATCAACCCTGTCACCATTTGACTTTGGCCATTTCACTATTCAGCTTTCTCTTACCACCACCAGATGTAAAACGTGCTCCAGGACCGCAACGCCTGTGGCTCGCATAACTGAAACCCGTGTTTGCTTTTTGTCTGCTGCCTGAGTGGATGCTTGAGCGGATGCCGAACTTGGGTCTGGAACAAACTCGGCTTGGCTGTCGACCAAATCGGAAGCACACGACTATCGAATAAAGCTCTCGTCTACTGAACCTCTAGTACTCATCAAAACGTTCAACACGGTTATCGATGGGGTACCCTGTTAACTTTCTAGGATCTCGCGATGACTCGCTTATCTGTATAACTGGTATGCAACGCAATCATGCATCGCTGCCAGCAATTTGGTTTTACCTAGCTTATTTACATGCTAATGTATAATAAATAAACCTAGGGAGGATAACATCATCAATCTGTACAGAGAGAGAGCTGAGTAGTAGTAGTTATACCGCCGTACCCTGTGAACGCAGTACGCAGAGCACCGAACGGCGGAAGCAGAACCCCCTCTGGAATAGCCAGTTCGGTTAATTTGGTCTTCTTCTCAGTAGATTTTTTATTGTCAGGAATTTTATTGTTCCAACTTAACAGTCGGTCCTTCTATTTATCGTCTGGCCATATTTGTCTAGGAATCTTTTGGTGGATGCTGAGCCAGAGACAACAAAAAAAAAGTTAACAGTATCTGTTTTACAATGATTCCTCCTAGTGACTGGCCTTACGAACATTCGGGTATCTCTCCGATAGGAGGAAGAGACAACCAGGATTCAAGCCTGATGTCTGTTGATATGCAATCTTTTCTGGAATTCTCGTCTAATCAGGGAGATTCACCCAATCCCGGCTCTGGAATGACCTCTTCTCACCCTGGTGGTGACTTTAATGATTTCCTATTTCATTCTTATGAAGACCAGGCGGCCCAACAGGGTGGTGGTGGTGCTGGACACAATCCGAACCAAGGAGGTGAAAACATAAATTCAAACTCAGGCCAGACAAATCAACATATGAACGCTCAGCAGTTGGATCACGGCAACTTCTCTCCACACTTTACCCAGCCACAACAACAGCATCAGTTCCAATCGTACCCAACAAATCAAGCTCAAGACCAACATCCAAGTACATCACATGCAACGGATCCATCGTCGGTCAATCCCAACGACGTTTTCAGATCCCCGGCCATCCTAGCTACCGTTGGAGGCAATGGTCCTAACAACAACAACTCAGTCCTACCGTCTGCTGATGATATGAACTTTACTCCTTTATTATCACCATCTGGTGACGCGCCATATATTACTCAAGGACCTCCAGACTTTTCAATGCCTGCTTCATACTTTAGTCCTATCAACTCTCCAGGAGTGGATATGACATCATCTCCTGCTTTGGACCAACAATTCCATTCCTTACCACAGCAACATCAAGCTCGACCATCTGCAAGCACAGGCAATTCGGCCACCTCTACAAGCACAATTCGAAGTCCTAATAGCGGATCCACCACTCCAAATGGTGCTAATACCGGTGTTAATAGAAGGTTAAAATCTACTCCTGTTTTAGCTCCTTCTAATGGTAGGAACAATAACTCTTCTTCTACCATCAGCGGCACTACAGGAAGAGTGGTTAAAAGCTCACCAGTTATCAGACCAGTAAGAAGAAAAGGCTCTCTTACACCTCAAGGAGCGTCAGCAGCGGCAAATAATAATAACAGCAGTAGTACTAGTCCTGCTGATGAGGACTCGCCAGATAACATCAACGAATTCATGATGCCACCACCGCCTCGTACTCGTTCTTCGGTCGTATCAATCTCATCTACTGCAAGCAGTGCATCCACATCGAGTGTAATCGAACCTTCTACCCCGGTGACGCCGGCCAGTCTAATGAATTTGGGCCCTGGAGCAAGAATGAGTCAACAACAATTCCAGAGCTCGGCATCTACTGAAGATAGATTACAAAACGCCATTCGTACGACTGTCAACATTTCGTCAAGAAAACCATCCACTTCGTCAACTACAAGCCGAAATGGAGGCAACAGTGCCACCAATTCTCCATTAGGAGGTACACCTACAACTGCTATTATGCCCAAATTGCCAGCAGGAAGTAACAGTGGCAGTCTCACTGCCAATGGCGGAGGGGGTGGTGGTGGAGGTAGACAATGGGGTTCACGATCAAGCAGTGTATCTGCATCGCCCATTCTCAAACCCAAGGTTTATTCACCAGCAATCTCACCTCAGATTCATGCCAATCTTCCTCCCGATGTGTCTGCTATTCTTGCATCAAAGTCCAATTATCAAAATATCATTGAAGGCAACCACAACCAGGTCGGTTTAACGTATCCTGAGCATTTGAGTGCTGGATTGGCATCGAAAAAAGCCAGTCATAAGATTGCCGAGCAAGGAAGACGCAATCGAATCAACAATGCGTTGTCAGAACTGGCAAGCCTAATATCTCCCGATGCTCCACCCAACTCCAAAGCTGACACTGTAGAGACTGCCATTATCTACATCCGAAAGATTCAACAAGAGTTAAGAGACGTAAAAGAAGAACTAGCCAAATACGCACCTCCTTCCAAGAAAGAAGCTACTGAAAGCTAGCTTTAATTTATTTCTACCTTAATCGGGCCATGTAAACTTGAGTATGGGCACGACGCTGGCAGAGTGCATGTTTGGATGATGCCATGTAGAAGTTTTTTATATGTATATATGCAATAATAATAATAATAATAATAATAATAATAACAATAATAATATCAGTGTCATCGAAGTGAAGGATCTATAGCCGAATTGCTACCGGTTGCTTCAATTGGTACAATCTGGTCGATTTGTTGACGATGATGCTGATGGTCAGGGTGGTCGGGGTTGGTTAACGAGCCCATGAAATCAGGTCCCATGACGGCCTCTACCAAGCTGTTAACATGCAACATAGATGACGCTCCCGAATCGGCATCAAGGTGATGTTGATGATGATGACCCTGCTCTTGTAAATGATTAGTGTATTCTGGATGGACCGAGGCTAAGTGCCTTTTCAAATCGTATTGACGAGAGAACCGGAATCCACAATCGGGAATATCACAAGGAATGGGTCTTTTGTCATAATCGGCGCCTGTAAGACGAGACAAGATGGAATAATCTTGTGGTAGTGGTAACTCGACATCTGGAGAATCGCCTCGAAGCGAGGGCGTATGAGAGGCGGATAACGATGTAGAAGCCGGTGTAGTGGCGGCAGTCGAGTCAATGGTTAATAAAGAATCAGGTGTGAACCCATGAGTGTTTTGATAGTGGGTCATGAGTTCGTCCTTTGAGTGGAATGAACAAGAGATACATTGTTCTTCAGCACAGGCCCAAATCTGAATCATATAATTGTTCATGAGACCATTTTCATTCTCAAGCTCATGGATCTTCATATGCTGTTCAACAGCACCTGGTCCAGAACATGGTTTACCACATAATTCACAAGGAATCTTCTTGTGGGTAGTTTTAATATGCGATTGAAGTGCAGACCAGGTACTAAGCTTTTCTTCACATCCAGGATGTCCACAGTGATAACGAGGGAATGCCGAATGATTCTTAAGAATGTGCATGTTAAGGCGCCCCTGTTGATTAAATTCTCTTGAGCAGCCTTCATGAGGACATTTGAAGCTCTTGGTCAAGGTATGAACTCCAGAAATATGCCTTCGTAACTGAGAATGACGATAGAACGCTTGACCACAACCTTCATAAGTACACACATGAGTGGCATAGTGGGTTTTTTCATGCCTATTCAAATGTTGATTGGTGTTGAACCCCTTTCCACACACCGAACAATGACGAGGCTTTTCGTTTGTATGCGAAAGCAAATGGATTTTCAAATGAGAGTCCCGAAGAAAGGCCTTTTCACATCCTTCTTCAGTGCATTTGAAGGGACGTTCATCCGAATGAGAACGTAAATGCTGATCTAGAAGACATGGCCGAGAGTATGCCTTTTCACATCCATCTACCGTACATAGATAACGTTTCAAACGAGGTTTTGGAGGTGCTTTTGTAGGTGGAGGAGCAGCTTCTCCCATAGTAGGGAAAAAGACCTTGGGTAACGCACGTCTCGACGAAGTGTCCATGATCGGAGTATCTGATTTGGGGGTGGTTGGGGCAGACGTAGTGAAAATTTGTTGTTCCATTTTTCCAAAGTTATTATTCATGGTCTTGACAGCCATTCCTGCGCTGTTCACAGATATCATTAGAACAGAGTAGTTTTAGAAAAAAAAAAATCAGTTATACTGTGAGATTGAAGACAAGTAAGGATTTGTGTGGATCTGAAAAAAAAATTTAGAATTTAAAAGTCTGAGGAAATGCAGAAGGTCAGAAACAGGCTACTACTAGCCAGTCATACACTGAGTTTTTGTGAATGACGCAAAAAAAAGATGATGGACTTGGAACCAACTCAACGACAGGCCAATATTTCACACCAAAAAAATATAAAAATATAAAAATTATAAGTGCCCTATATGACGAAAGCGATACCCTAAACCACCATTACAAATGCTCCCAACTCTGGCGATGCCGCACATGGCGCCGTGAGCCATGACTGGAGAGTGATGGGAGGATGAGAGTATTCATTCCAGTTTTTATGGCTTTCACGAAATAAATCAAAGGGCGAGATACTTTGGATAACTGTTGTTGCTGCTGTAGCTTACATTAAGACTTTGCTGATTGCCGCCTGGCAGATAAAGATAAGCACTCTGGAGCTAAAGGCGCCAGATGTTTATCAGCGTGCATGAGTGAAAAATCACTCTGCATATCAAGAAACTGAGAATGTGATTCCTTTGATAAACACATCAGCATGTCTCTAAACCGCTATACCCCTGATTATAACACTAAAGACCATTAGGAAAGCCGCTAGAGTCAGCCCATACCTTTCTATGTTTATTGGCTCAGATGACCTCCAAGAGGTGCGTGCGGATGTCCGTGAAAAGAACTCATGCTTGCATTATCTGGCGTCATTT
This sequence comes from Sugiyamaella neomexicana, assembly GCA_030555635.1. Lineage (NCBI taxonomy): Eukaryota > Fungi > Ascomycota > Dipodascomycetes > Dipodascales > Trichomonascaceae > Sugiyamaella > Sugiyamaella neomexicana. The sequence goes on from JANIWN010000009.1 coordinate 159,912, forward strand.
CCCCTCTTTCCCTCCCCCTCTCTCCCTCTCCCCTATCTCCCCCACTTCTCCTATTTACACCAATTAAATATATCCACTGTGAATCTACTACATATGTGAAATTCGGATAAAAGCAATCTCTAGACGTACGATAAACCCACCCATACAGCCGTGCTGACAGGCCTCAAGCATTTGAGGCTCGTTCAAACGGTTAGATCCTCACGCCAAAGTCAGATAAGGTTGCATGCCTCACGGAACTGACATGCCACATATATATAGCCCCACTAGAGTCCGGAGTTTTAGTTTGAATTTTGAAATCTATACACACAAAATTATCCAGCTTTTTTTTTCGCTCGTTTTCGGACTTGTTCCAGACGCTGCTGACGGACGGAAATGGCGTCTTCTGTTGCACACCCCTATTATGCCACGTTGCTGCGCTTGGAGTTGTTTTTTCCTACTGTCGGCTTGTTTTTGCTGGCGGTATATGCAAACGAAGTGCATGCGCCCGGTGTTTCACGATAGCAGATATTATTTGCTGTACACTGTTTTTGCAACAACTTTGACTCCTTTTATGCCGTACATACATATCTGACGGCAACGGCTGGTTGGTGGAGGAAGAATGAGGTTAAACTGCCACGATAAGGAGTGCGCAGAGATCACCGTAAAGGAGAGACGACCCAACTTGGCAGGCGTCAACAGACTGAAAGATAATAAAAGGGGTGGACCGGCCAGCGTATCGTTGAGATTTGTTAATTTGTTTACCACCTGAAACTGCGTTTTCACTGCTGATTCTACCATTGATTTCTGTCAGTAATATTCTCGTCAACATGGTAACAAACCATAAGCCTCTGGTGTTGTTCAGGTAAGTGTAACATGCACACAATTAGAAAAACATTTATTAACAAACTCTAAAGTATGAATGATCTCTTGGATCAGGAGAGTCCCACAACTCCTCATTTCAAAACATCTTTTTCATCCACCGACACACAGGCTCAAAGTCATTACAATGATCGCTATAAACAACCCTCTTCTCTCAGTAGAGCCATTTCCACTTCCACTACTGGCTCCAACTCTTCCATTACTACTTTCAGTAGAGCCTCGAGATTCTTGAAATTTGGAAAGAGAAAGTCGTTAGTATCCACTAACCAAGATTATCCTATTAATAAAGGACACACCTCATCATCGTGCTCGTCCGTCAGCTCAGCGAGCTCGGCCACCTCATCTTTAATCGACATGTCTGTGGCCCCTCTGAGCTTCTCCAAGAGGACCGCATCCCGCCCTTCTCTTGATTCAAAGCGCAATGATAGTAACCTTGCTAATAATGCCATACCCAGATCAACCAGCGATCCAAAACAACTTCGTACTACTCCTTCTCCTACTCCTCCTCATGCCATTCCATATATTTACAAGGCTACCAATACCATATACAGCGGTAATTTAACTGGTGTCAACTGTTGTTTTTGTGAAGAAGCTTTGGAAGATGCAATGACTGGAGAAAAGCTCGCGATTCTTGAGTGTACCCATGTGGCTCATTGCGAATGCCTGAAGTGCTTAATTGATTTGCCTTTGTTAAGTTCTTCGGACCCTACTAGTGGCATGCCCTCTTGCCCCACTTGTGATGAAGTTGCTATGCCCGCTGATGATAACCTTTATCATGATATGATTAAAGATCGTCTACTACGACCGGAATCGTCAATATTTGATAGAGGATACAGTTATAGCCCTGTACATGGCGACTTTAAGCATTACATGCTCGAGCCAATCCCCGGATCACCCCTTGAAGGTCCTTCAGCTTCGGCAATCATGCCACCGCTCACTCCTGGTCAGAGCTTAAAAGCAGCAAGTGAAGGAAGCCGGACGCCATTTTCGGGTGATAGACTACCCCTTACAAGTCCTCCAAAAAACGCTGGACCTGGAATCAAATCGACTCAGGTTTCCATCCAAGACTCTGTACATTCCAAAGAACCAGCACCACCAAGTCGCCGGGTGAAAAAAGACGAGTCAGTTCACAACCGCAACACTATTGTATTGAAGCCAAGAGCCCCTGAAATTTCCATTGAGGCAGAAACCAACAAGATTGCAATTTGCGATTCTTTTGAGCAGTATGTTAGCTGTTTGGTCACAGTCGAGGTACCAGAAGACTTCTACTCTTCTCAAGAGAAATATAGGCGCACTTCGGAAGATCTTGATAACTCTAGAAAGATTACAAAACGGCTAGCACAGGCATTTATGGACAGAAATAAACTGGATATCCATACTCTTGGGTTTTTAAGACTTTATGATACATTTCATGTTTCAAGAGATCTAACCGCCTGGCAAGAAAGCACATGCTACCTGTATCGAAACATGTTGATCTTGACTCGTGATTATAAAAATGTAAATGACCCTGACAAGACGGGTGAGAAGCTGCGTATTAGAGGAACTGTGGATGTGACTCGCCATTTGAAATCGGTTTCTGTGGTGTCTAAAAAAGGAACCATGTTACATTTGTCTCTAAGCTCGAATGAATTTCCTAACTTGTACTTGTCTTCCCAGAATCCAGCACTCATTGATGCCTGGAGAGCAGCTCTTCTGGATTCGTCCCTGAATTTCCCTATTCATAGAGATTTGTTTTCTCGTGACGAGTTTAGACGCTTATCTTTAGTTGGATCCAACACCTTTTCACCAATAACGCCTGTCAGCGTTCGACCTCCTGTTGATTTGGTTCTCGTTCTGCCGACTACTGGCTTTGCTGTTCAAGACACAAAGTTTTCTGCATTACGAGAATGTTGTAATTCAGTCTTGTTGACAATGGGTCGTTTTGATAGATTATCTATTATTTTATACAGTTCAAAACTTGGCGCTATAAGTCATAGCGGCGGATTCTTTGATAAAGATTGGAATGGCTGGCGGGGCATTATTGATAGTATTGGTCCCTCGGGTAGTAGTGGGACTAAGAATGATCTGTTTGGAGCTTTGACAGTCAGTAAGGAACTCATTGACTCAAGAAATACGGAGATAAATCCAGTAACTTCTATTATGCTTGTCAATGATGCTGGTAACTCGGAAATCGATACTAGTGCTTTGGACGATATTATTGACGGATTTCAAGAGTCGTCTGTTTATATCCATAGCTTTGGTATTACTATTAATCATATTGCTGACAGTCTTGCTTCAATGTCATCTCATACAGGAGGGACATATTTTTATGCTCGAGAATGGTCGGAACTGTCTCAATGCTTACTGTCAAGACTGCGTGTGGATCAATCATTTTCTCATCGTCGAGTCGAAGTCCACCTTAACCCGGGAAACCAAGTTTCTATCACCAGCGTTAGTGGTGTACAGTGTGTTATTAATAGTGATGTGTTGCAGAGTATAGATGGCAAGCCGCCTTCAACGAGTTCTTCAAGTAGTTTTAAACCGGGTGATTTCAAAACAGTCAAGCTAGGGAATTTGTTTGCAGGTCAAACTCGTTCATTTCTTGTTCAAGTTTCAATTCCTCCTAAATCCTTTGTATCTACAAATGATGACTGGGATACAAAACAAGAAATGGAGATGCAGCTGTTTTCGGCTAAAGTGACCTATGGAGGCTTTGGAGAAGATCTTTCTTGCACCGACGACGAGATTGATGTTGATGTCATGAAATCAGCAGCTGTAATTCTGTTTAATGGCCCAGAGAGTAGTGGTGGTGATGGTGGAGGAGGTGGATTGATGCCACCACCTCTAGAACAGCTTAGTAGTGCTGTAAACAGAATCTCTGCTTCGAGCAGTGTGTACAGCCCATTGCTATCAGCTCTAGATATGGGCCCGAATACGAACTCGGTGATTATGAGTGACTTACCTCCATCACCATTATATGGTGATCTACTAGTAACGTTTGATAATCTTCGGGCGCCACTCTTCCTTTCCAATGAGAGACATAGCTTACAGGTAGCTAGAAGACGAATCCAACTAATTGCAGTACGAACATTTGAAAACGTACTACTTCAAAGCTCTTGTGGTCAAAGTAGGGAGGCACATAAGAGTTTGGATGAAGCAAGAACTATCCTCAAGGGGATACTTGAGGTGGCGCTGTCATGTTGTGGAGCCAATGATTTTTCACTGGAAGCCAAACGCATTGTTGAAATATTAGACAAGGATATGGGGGTTATTTCGGAAAAAGTGCTTCACCCAGTTGCGTTTGGCAGTGATGTTAGAAACTGGGTAATACAAACAATTGGAGTTCTCAGAAGCCAAGCAGGATTCACATCCAGATCGGCTATTGAGGCTATATTTTATGAGAAGAATTTGGGAAAATATACGGAGTTTTAGGTACAGTGAATAATAATAATATATAATATACAGGAAAAAATTTTTTAATTTAGTTTTCTATGCCTCTAATAGACAAATCATAGACCACTTCTTCTACTTTTTTGACGTCATATTTCATACTATCGAAGCGTCTTCGTAGACTATCATTTTTCAGATTTAGTACCATGAATGACGCTTGTAATTCTTTGAGGAATACTTCAATTTTCTTGGGATAAGAAGTGAAGCCAGCAGTTACAGATGTAGTTGCAAACCTCGCTAATTCATTAGATACAGAAATAACAGCTTGTAAATATTCATCACATGTGAAATGAAATTCGTCCGTGGGCTCGCTGAAATCCAATTCACATGGACATTCGAGATAATCGGTTATCTCGGTAGGGGATAAGAGCGACAATTCGCTGTTTTGACTCAGTCTCTCCAAGCAATTGTTTATTAGTAGAACGAAAATGACATTCTGGATCGAATGAGTCCATAAACCATTGTATTTGTAAAATGGATATTTGCGTGCAAGTGATGCTAGGCTTCGAGCACTGTTGTACAATTTTGCCATAGGAATGGCTAGCTTTTCACTAACAGATTTCAAAAACACTTTTGAGTCAACATTGGAACCGGCACTATATGAATGAATTCTAGCAATGTCTCTAGAGCAGATGCGATAATAGCTGTCTATTTCATCGGTGGCTGACTTGATCTCATCTTTTATTCTGATATTGTCCAGAGATTTCTTTTGAAGGAGATCGAAAATAGGTTCAATTCCCGACATTGCATTGTGTTCTGGGTTAACAGTTGGATCTTGATTTCACTAATAGTTTCATGTTGAAGTTGTCAGCCGCGCCACTACATGAAAGTAAAGTGATAGATAGATATATATATATATTTGATCCATGTATTCCTTACAATGATTAGAATTCGATAATTGCCTTGAAAGTATTTCATTCATTCATGAGCGTTTATTAATCACTGTTAGTGCGCAAGAATGGCGTGAAATTGATTGCCGGCGGGGTACGCAGGAGCCACTTCCCCACAATCAGCCGGATCTACACCGGTACCGGTATTACAATTACCACCTGAACCCGTGTATAGTGGTTACTAGTTAGTGGACATAGTTTTAAAGTGGCCTATCGTGTTTGAATTTTCACTTGATACTCGATGGCCTTTATTCTTAACCTTATTTTTGGTACCTCTGTTAAAGGTCAGGCCAGTTTCAAGCCGAACCCAATATTTCGGTAGGCCTTAGGTTCCATGCCTGAGGCGCGGCGTGCCCTCTTGGGAGCCTGCTTGCCTATCAGAGAGCCCGTAAAGGTCTATTAGTAACTTAGGCAGGTCCAGCTGCAGGGAGAGAGAGGTCTCGAACGCTGTACGGCCCATGCAGGTGTTTGTAAGGCTGCCGGCGGGACCAATGTTTGGGTCCAGCTTATACGATTGTTCCTTAGGTCCTTTGTATTTAGGCGGGGGGCCTATATAAATAGTGAGGTGGGGTCTAGCCTGGCATACTTAGATTATTATATATTATCCATTAATCTTGGTAATATTTGAATTTTTGATTTTTTTGGAACTGAGATACCAATTGAAAGAGATAACAGTTTAAAGAGATAACAGTTTAAAGGTATGTTAGAGAAACGGACATAAAAGGCATCAGACCAATGCTAACCCAGAACCATAGAAATGCCATTATTTCGCCTTGCTAAACTTCCTTTGAGAAGAAACGTTTTGACTTCGTCTAGGTTGGCTGGTAACAGTAGTAGCCGGTGGAGAAGTGCCAATTCAGGAGTGCGTCAGTTCTCTAGAACCGCTGACAGATCGCAGCAGGAAGCCAAGCCCAAGGCTGATGCCGAGCCTGCCAAAGAATCGGCAAGTGGCAGTAGTAGCGGTGGTAGTAATATTGGTTTGATTGCCGCTGTAGTTGGTGCTGCTGCCGCGGGATATTATGGTTATACTCAGTATTTTGCAGGAGCTAGCGGTGATGCTCAGGCCAAGGCAGCTGGTATTAAAGGATACGACGATTATAAAAAGGTCTATGAAGCCATTGCCAAGAAGTTGGTTGACGAAGATGAGTATGACGATGGCTCATATGGCCCAGTATTGGTGCGTCTTGCCTGGCATTCTTCAGGTAGTTTTAGCAAATTCGCTGGTGATGGTGGCTCGTCGGCAGGCACAATGAGATTTGCCAAGGAGGTTGGCTATGGTGCAAATGCGGGTCTTGACAATGGCCGTAAGTTTCTTGCTAGCATCCAAAATCAATTTCCTTGGATCTCACACGGCGATTTGTATACTTTAGGTGGAGTTGCTGCGATCCAGGAATTGGGCGGTCCCACTATTCCTTGGAGAGCTGGCCGCGTAGATCTCGATGAGGTTTATACTGCTCCCGATGGACGTCTACCCGACGCTTCCCAAGGTTCTCCACATATCCGAGAAGTTTTCTACCGTATGGGATTTAATGACCAGGAAATTGTCGCTTTAATTGGTGCTCATGCGCTTGGAAGATGTCATACACAGAACTCTGGTTATGATGGTCCTTGGACTTTTTCGCCCACTGTGTTTACCAATGATTTCTTCAAATTACTCGTCGAAGAAAAGTGGCATATCCGTAAGTGGGACGGTCCTAAACAATACGAAGACGACAAGACCAATTCGTTGATGATGCTTCCTGCCGACTATGCCCTCGTACAAGACAAGGAGTTCAAGAAGTGGGTCGTCAAGTACGCTAATGACAGTGATCTCTTTTTCAAAGACTTTTCCAAGGCCTTTAGCACGCTTTTGGAACTTGGTGTCAAGTTCAAGGCCGACACTCCTGTCTGGGAGTTTCCTACTGTCAACGCATAGCGTTTAGGTTAAAAGGACTTTTTAATTTAATATATTTGTCATCTATAACATTTTTCCATTTTTGTTTATTGGATCTTAGTACTCTCAAATGGTGAGGGGAATGGCCCCGTACATGTTCTCATAGAAGTTGTAGCAGAGACAAAGTAGAAAGATAAATATTTACAACTAACTAGTTAGTACAGACACCATTTACAAAAAATTCTCCGTCTTCTTGCGATAAACTCGGCCGTCTCTTAACCACCGCCTATAGTCCTTTAATGAGCCAATTTTCTCGCCATAGTAGTCGGTGACAGGGTTAGTATAGCTCTGACTACGAGGATCGGGTCTGTTTCTTTTAATGTGACGAAGAAATTCAACGTCCTTCTTGACAAATGTGCCAAACTGCTTTCTAATGGATGCTCTGAAAATCGCTGCTCCAAGCGTAGGCCCAGCTAAGTAGCCTAGACCACCACATACAACCAGGATAACTGAAAGAACCTTAATGGGGTCAAATCCATATATAAGCGCAGTAGGATCAATTTCAACATTGGCAACCGCCCCCCATCCGATCATGACTCCAGCAAACGTGGTCACAATAGATGCTATTACATTAATCTTTCTTCGCTTGATTCGAAGAGCCAGAAACTCGTTCCAAGATAACGCGTGATCAGAAGGTGGTGTGCTTGTGTTTGTATTAGCTTGTTGATCTGGTGTTGGAACTGAAGCAGGTGCTGCTGCCTTTTCATTGTTGTTCAAGTATCTGGCAGAATGGAATAGGCTCTTCTTAATGGGAACTGTGTCTGCAATTCTAACAGGTTTACTTGCAACTGAGATTCGAGTGCTAAGAGGCCTGATAAGGGGCACAGATCGAGTGATAAAGGTCGACGACATGAATGGACGGATACTAGGTTGGCTCACTCGAGCAACCTGACGCAACGAACACTTCAAAACCGAGCAATTCATTGTGAGTTGAATGTCTTTTTTTACTTGTATTGAAACAAATGTACGCTATGTTGTCGTCGATTTGTGTTGGTCAACTGATCAATATAACAATGATATTGAGATGCTCTTGAGCTTGGTTGGCTGAAAATATTAGTGGATCGGACGTTCTTCGATGACCTTTAAGAGAATTGACATTTTTCAGAGAGATTATAATATACTTCAACAGCCCTGCCCTTATCTTATCGATGTTAGATTTTTTGATGATATTGTTTTAACCACTATCAGTCAGATCTAAAAGAAGAGGCCTAAAATATATAACGATGGTGAGTTATTAGACTTGGGCATGTTAACGTCAGCCGATTTAACATAACCGATTTAACAGAATTTTAGGCACCTTTAATACGCAAGAAAAAGGCGAGAAGCGAAAAACCAGCTGTGATTGAGTCCGAAACACAGCCCACCGCTTCAGTGAGCAGTGTTCTCACTAGAGAAGACAACCCATTTCTTCGCCAGCCCAAGACCACTAAAAAAGAGAAACGAAGTTTTAAAAGAGATACATTGCAAGAACGACTAAAGGCATCGACGCATAGTGGGATCTCGAAATCATCGGCCCGAAGACAGAAAAGAAAGGCTCGGTCAAACCTCAATAGTAATTTGTCAGACCTTCTTTCTTCGTTACCTGTGGTATCCCCGAATCACAACAATGGTGAATCTGCCGGTGCAGCCATTGTGACATCGAGTGGGTATATTCAGGCCAAGCCCAAGCTAATAGATCCCAAAAAGAGTTCTAAAAAGAATGAAAAGGTTGTTCGTGAAGAAATGTCTCGATTCAACAAGGTTTTGTCAGAACAGACATTCCGCAAGTCGCCGTTTGATACCCTGAAAAGTTTCATCTCTGCCAATATGGAGAAAAAAGATGACTTTGTCAAGATGGAGAAGAAAGCAAAAGAACATGAAGCATCTTCTATGCAAACTTGATTTTTATATTTATTTTTTGGCCATAGTTGAGGATACTAGACCAGCCAAAAAAGGCTTTTCTGTACGTTTAAAATAATATTAGAAACAGAAAAAAATACAAATTTACGAAAGAGCTCGAGCCAGTCGACAATGACAATAATTCTTATAATTTATAATTTCGCAGGTCCATCCTCAGACACATTACAGTCATGGAGACGACGGTGCTCATCGCTGCTGCGTCTGGTGCCCATCTGAGTAGCAGGTCCATCGGCGAGAACCTTTGGCAGGTCGTCAATGCGAAGATCGCCGTAACAGATCTCATAAATGGCAATCAACAGAGGAAAGTCCTCTGTCATTCCTCGGTGAGTAAGTAACTCATGAACTTCCTTCATGGTAGCAATTCCCTGAGCAGATTGACCATTGAGCAGCTCCTTCTCTACCTCGTCAACATGCTTGCCAGATCGAGCAGCCTCACGACCTACTCGGACATTTCGACCAGATGCACACGAAGTGATGAGATCCGCTACTCCTGACGACTCAACAGTAAACGTCTCAGGTCTACAGTCGGGGAAAAACGTGATGCCGAATCGTACCATCTCCATAAGCCCACGTCTCATGATAGCAGCCTTGGCATTATCACCCCATCCGTAGCCTTCAACAAGACCAGCTCCAATGGCAACCACGTTCTTGAGTGCACCACCGATACTAACACCCGCAGTATCGGGAGAAGTGCGCACATGGAAATACGTTCTTTGAAACAGAATCTGAAGCAAGTCCTCGTCCACATCACCCGGATAGAAGTTTTTAGGTAAAGGATACGCCACAGTGGTCTCGGAAAACTTTTCCAAGGCAACTTCAGGAGCAAGATTGGCTCCAGATAGTACACCACAGTGAAGACCAAGCTCCTGCTCAATATAATCAGACAACAGAGTCACGCCGTCCTTGTTGACATTAAGTCCTTTTAAACAAGAGATGGCTCTGGCCTTGGAGAAATCAATACCCTCCATCTGCTTGAAAATGTTCTTGAGAAACTGGTGAGGAATGTTGAAGATAATGATGTCGGCATTCGACACCACCTGGCGCAAATCGGGCACGGCCACCAAATTATGAGGCAACTTGATTTTCGGCAAATATTTCACGTTCTCGTGCTCCGTGTTGATGATCTCCGTCAAGTTCCTGCCATTGACCTGCTCCTCATACACCCACATCTTGACCTCTTCATGGAACAACAAAGGGTTCTCGCTGGTATTCTCCGCGACTATCTTGGCTACGGTAGTACCCCTGGCATTGTTAGTATGAACTTGGTACCACTGGGAGGGTGGATAGAGGGGGCTTGCGGTGCTGCCTCCGGCGGCTGGGCTCTGCCCAGACCCGTGGCTCCGCTTCGCGGAGAGCTGGGGCAGCCGTTCGATGTGAATCCCCAACAAAGCTGGGCCTGGGAAGAAGAAGAAGAGACCTGCCAACCGAGCCGGAATTAGAATCAGAGGTGCTTGTTTGAAGGAGCTTGACAAGTTCGATACCTTGTTCGACTGCGGAATCTCGCTCGTGTCTCCCATATGAGTTGGCAGCATAGCACATCCACAGTACACTCAACAATCCATTCAGCCCTGAAAAGACTGGTCGTCTCTTCATACAGAAACCCATTGGGTCCTTTTTCACTTACCAATTGCCAGAACCAACAATGGCCACTCTAAAGGTCTTAGCATATTGTTTGGCCCGAATGCTATTTCGGCTACTAGGCCGACTGATATAATAATCAACGCTATTGTAATTCTGAGGAGTCCTTGTCCCATCTGAAGCACCGCTGCCTTGATTGAGAGGCGTAAGGGCATGTAACCCTTGGGGAAGTACCATGTTGTGTGTAGAAGACATGTTGAAGGACAATGTTATTGATGAATCCTGTTATTCGGTAGTGGGGATTATTGTTTTGGGCTAGTGATAGCTAGAGATCGCTGTAATTATTATGGCAGTTTCCGTTACCTATTAATATTTCTACAAGACTTTAGTTTCTTGTTGTTGGATATTTATATAAATCAAACGTGGACACCGTACATATATATAGTATTTTTTTGTACAGAGCGTTTTTACTAGCATATATATATATATATTCTAGGTTGGTGCAGCATACACATATACATACATACATGTATGTATCCAAAGAGTCAAACTGAGGAGGAGCCTATATCATCTCTCTCTATACAACCAGATATGCTCAGATTTATGAGGATAACGGATTCAGTTGGGTTGCTTGCTTTTTCCCAGCAACTGTCGGCTCCGGAACAAGCGATGAGACAAGCCTGTATCGCTCACGCCAAAGGGCCATGGCTATGGCATCTCTCTCTCAAACTTACCAGCGAGCAAGAATAAAGGCACAGTTAGCGTACTTGTCGTGTGAGTCGTGTAGGCTCATCCGCCTGTGTGTGGCCCTTCAATGGTGTCGACCCCTCGGAGGAGACCTAACTAAAGCCAACGATCCTTGGGAGTTTTCCTTTTGTAGGGCGGTTCAGCAGGCCGGAAAAACAGGGCTAGGGTGACGGCTGCGTGCTCAGGGGTGCAGCATTCTTTTTTTTCGGCTTGAATTGCTTGATAGCCGGCTGATTGGCCATGTGAATATTCCTGCTTCGAGTCTCTTGCTGAGAATGATTTGAGAATGCTCTGAGAATCCCTCCTGCTGATGTTGTTGCTTGTTACAACTGATCATGCCCGTTATGACTTGCGGTAAGCTATTGGGCCATATTAGTCCGGGCTCGATTAGAGTTTTTCCGGCTATCAATGACGAATGCAGTGCTTTTAGTGAGTATCCATTTTATCTGAGCCGTGTTGATGTATATTATTAGTCCATGAATAATAATCTGTTTTGAAAAATCGGCGAGAGGAAACGTAGCTGGTGACGTCGGCGCGCGTTTTCTGTGCACTCTGACCATATATGTCCTACGTTTGAGCTACACATCATAAAGTTTGATCCTTATGCTCTAGAACGTCATCTTTGACATACGGTAGCTCAGAATGGACGACGATCATACTCGTTTCATTCATTTCGCTCCTTCAGAGTTGTTTGGTTTCACCACTGAAGGTTTCACTTTCTGTATTATTACATAGAATATGCGAAAACAGGTCAAAAGTACACACAGTCCAGTGCTGTTGGCCTGAAAACCAGCACAGCCACTTGAATACATTCTATACATTCAAAAACAAAAACAAAAACACCCTGTGTGTGCCGGATCGTCATCGATCTCATCATGGCGGACCTGCATCTTCAGTATCTTACGCGCGTTCGCGTCATCTCTCAGCATTGTCTACGTCACCACGAAAAGTATACTTTGTTTTCAACCAGCTGTGGTTCTCGTATCCGGGATACCATCAAGGCTCCCTTCCTACAGGCAGGAGTATGCAGATCAACGGTGATTGACAGGGTGATAGACTTATCGGAAACGCACTTTTCGGAAAAACTAGCATTAGAGTTGAAAGCACAACGGAGTGTCCGCATTGTGCCTCCGGCGGCTGGGCGCTGCCCAGACCCGTGGCTCCGCTTCGCGGAGAGCTTGGATCTGCTGCTTTGAGAGCGTTGTGTTTAGTTTTGCCGCTTGATGTTGTCATCTCTCAAGACTGATACCAGGGCTCCGTGGAACAGGTTCAGAAGTTTCGGCGTTTCAGTGAGGTCTGGTCTAGGTGGCGCGGGCCCTCCACGACTGCTACCATCCTCAGAACCCTCATCATCATCATCGCTCTCGTCATTTGGATCAAATTGCTCCAAATCAGCCTACATAACACGTTAGTCCTATCCACCAAATACCAAACCCTCTGCGAAGCAGAGCAACGGGTCTGGGCAGCGCCCAGCCGCCGGAGGCAGAGCCCCATTCCCAACCCCCTACTCACCCCTGATAACCCAAAGTCCGATCCATCCATCAGTCCTCCCGAGGGCATAGCCGAGTCCCAGGTATTATCCGCGGAGTCAGCCTGACCCGTGGCTCCACCAGACTTCAGCTTGTCCAACTGGACTCGCCTGTCGCGCCACTCCCGTCGAGCCTGGATCCATTCCTGAATATCATCCATTTCAGCAGCAAGTACATCGACAGACACCTCGCCTCGCTCCGCTGCCTCTTCCACCAAATGTACTAGATCCAGAGGCTCTACAGGGCCGTTTCGTAGGAACTCTATAATATCGCTCATCCATACCAGGATGCCATCAAAGAGACCGTTATCGTTGATATAAATCTCATTAATAAACTTAATGACGCTGTTCTGATGCCGCTTACAAAGGTCAATGAATTGTTGGACGGTCTGATTCGGGTCCGCGCTCAAGGCCTCGGCCTCGGCCTTGTGAACTGTACGAATCAAGTCGTTCATGAACTTTTCAAAATCTCCTACTGATTCATGGATTTTGGCTGATCGAAACACCTGCATAAGTGGGCCATAGAACACGGCCACAAGCTCCTTGAGAAATTGTACTGTGATTCCATCCTCCCAGAATAACTGCATCATGTCCTTGTCACGTTTGCGTACTATCAGAGTATACAACTCTTTAAGTTGTTCATAAGAGTCTGCTTCTGAGGATTCTTCGAATGCAGTCGTTTTCTCGTTGTTACTCTTCTCCTTCTTTCTTCTAATGGTCCAGTCACTGTACCATTCCTCAACAGCTTGGAGCTGGTCATGAGATATATTCAGGTTTAGCACTTCTCCGCTTAGACGATAGATCTGCATCACCAGGTCGGTACCAGTTTCTTGGCTCATTTTCTGTACATAGCTATGAACCTCGGGCTCAGCATCCACATATTCTTCAAATACGTCACAGAGCTCAGGGTGGGCCATTTTGGATTTGATTTCATTCATGAGTTTGTCTTGGGTCTTCATGTCGTCTGCTAGAACCACAAGCATGAGATTCTGCATCAAAGACCGTTTGCCAAAAGGTTGTGCCAAGAACAGATCAGTAAGACCTTTCATGACTGCCATTGGATTGGATACTCGCAAGATGCCTTTCAACACTGAGTAAGGCATCAACATATGAAGTCGCCGGACTTGAGAGAATATTTCCGGCGAGTTGTCCTGAGCTACAAAAATATGATATAAAGTTGCCGCAAACTCTATTACCACCCATTCAATGAACTTCTGAAACTTTGGTGACATATCCTCTACTCTTCGATATGTCTTCAAGTCTCTAAAAATGTTTGCCAGGCCATCTTTTTGAACCAATTCTTGTTTGAACTCGTTTATATACGTTTCCAATTTCCGAGCCCGTTCTTTAGCGATTTCCAAGAATTTCAATTGCTCTTGAATTCGGATTGAGTCCATTTGCTTGCGAACTTCAATATCTGCTTGTTCTTCGGGAGACAGCTGGCGGATTCGATCCTTAAAGAGAAATTCTAGAAATGCTTGTGATTTGGTCACCTTTGGGATATCTAGCAGTTTATGAAGATAGGCTCGTAAAACTATTCGTTGCTTTTCACGGGGGACTTCACTGGGTGAAGCACCTGCCTGTAAGAATTTCGTTCGGCCCAGGATAGTAGATAGGGGAATCTTGAGTTTTTTCTTTTTCGTAGTGGAGTTGACATTTGTTGAAGAGGAGTTTGTTGTTGATGATGATATGGAATCGGTATCTAGAAAATCATCGTCATCCTCATCATCTTCGAAATCGAGCGAATCAGTTCGATTTCCGCTATTGTCGTTTTTTGCAGTGCCTTGGTCAACATTACCACCTCCACCATATAAACTAGATACTTTGTTCCTGGCAGGCAGTTGAGGAATCTCACGACCAGGAAACTCTTTATGAAGTCTTTTGTCCAATTCTTTAAACTCTCCATAGCTTCTAGCAACGTGGACAGGAGGCGCTCCATCCATGCTCGCTTGGATTATATATTTGTAGGAAGTAGTATCTGTAAAGAAGCCTTTACGAGATGTTACTTTTTGAACTCCTTCTATGTTGACTCGATATCCATTAATGAACTTTTCAGGTCTTGATGCCTTCTCAGCGACCTCGCTTGCGTCTACTTCTTGAATGCCTCGCTGGGAAATAGTCTGGACTTTGACGTCATGCTCTTCAGGACGAGTAGTGTGAATACCTGAAACGCTGTATAGCTGGATCATTTTGGTTATTTTAACGCCCATTCGCTTTCTCTTTGTGGCCTCTTCTCGGTCAGCTGTCGTGGAGATATCTTTTTCAGCAAAACTTTCAATAAAGGGTTGAACTTTCTGTTGCCAGAACGCCACATCATCAGCAGATCCCAGAAAAGGGAATGTTTTTACGCGATGGATAAAGAAATGCCTCAGAAGGGGGAATCTCTGCTCGGGAGTCAGATTGTCAGTCATTGCTTCTAAACTTGTTCTACTAATAATCTGGTTCATAGTTTTGGAAGATTGATTGAGGTTCTTCTTGGATGATCTAGACGAGGACCTCCGCCGGTTGCTAGAATGTTTGTGATGGTGGGGGTCATGATGTTCGAGAAAAGGAGGCCCTAACTGACCGATATTTTTAAAATCGTTCAGTTTTGCCACCTCATGGTCGACTTGCAGTCTAATCAGTTCTCTCTTTAAGTAATGTTCTTGTACTACTGAGATGACAGAATCCGGGGTTACCAAGCTGTTTGCGATATCTCCACCTTGCTGTGACAATAACGACATGTCGGCAAGTCGGACAAACTCCAGTTTGACTCACTACCACTATCAAAGCCTAACAGAAGTGGCAGATCGATCTTGAATATATAATAAACAAATCAAAGGAAATGGATCGGTTATTACGGAAGAGAGAGGGTATCAGTGTGCAAATACCTCTGCAAGGATATGTACATAATACATATACACTGGATCTGCGAACGGCTGTGATAGATTTATTCTAGATATCTAATGAACTGTGCATATGCAGGGATTGTAAACAGGGATTGTAAACAGGAATTGAGAAAGGATTTGTCCATGACTGGAGTGAAGAATTAATCTTTAATATCTGGATATGGTGGACTAGAAATGTGTTGGTTGTGCCTTAATTGCTCATACTATATTTACAATTGCTCAGTTTTAAGAAACATTGACGTAGGGATAATGCCCTGGTCATTACCAGGAGATAAGATAACCCCGTTTTCAGATATAAAAAAAGGAATTCCAGCGTTGAATGCTTGTTCGTAGTCGATATAAATAAGAACTTTGGAACTCTTCCGAATTCCGCTGATGACTTGAGCATCATCCGCACGCCCTCGAGCCATGTGGATATGATTTCTTTTCATTCTGGAAAGGCCCGTTTGCTGGATTTGTTTCCACGCCTGTGAGGTGGTTCCATGGATGACTACGTCGGGAAACTGTTTCAAGTCCAGCAAGGGTTTCAAACCCGGGTCCTCTACCAGTTTCAGGGAATGACCTTGATTAGCTTTGATTTGCCAATGAGCTGGGTCACTTGGATCTGGCATTGTAACCGAGTCTACTGGACTTAATGCAAATCTCTTTTTGGCATTTGTATTAACCACCCGCTTGATATCTTCAAAAGTATACGGTCTGAATTTAGAATGTGCTAGGAGTTTAGCCACCGATGCATATCCCTGTGGAGACAGCTTGATACCCTGTTTCTCGGCTCCATGGCGTAACGTCTGCGACAACCCTTTGGATAATTTTACATCTGGTGAATCATCAAATCGTTTTTTCTTAGGTTGAGCCGTCTCTGGTTTAGATGACAGAGCAGTAGTTGGAAGATCTGCTCCATCCACCATGTTTATTTGATCTAGTTGTGAAATATACATGATCTCAGAGTTGGAAACGATTCACGGTTTATACATGGAGTTGAAAATGGTACCTAACCCTTATCTTCTATCTTTTGGAAAAAATGACAATCAATCTCTTAGCAGTTTTATGTTGACATAATAATCTAGAGGTTAAATTATGGGGAGGAGGTGGGGGGGGGGAAGGAATCTTAAATGTATTGATAGTAAAAGAGAATGTTTTAGTGGTTTTATACATTTCATTATTTCTCGTCTACACAAATGCGTGGTCAATTGGTAAAAACCGAGTACAAGTACGAGTACTACCGCGGTAGTAGGCAAGAAACCAATGTGGCCCCTTATAGACCGAGTGATGCCCGTCGTAACGAAAAGGCAGTTGTAACAGCTAACCAGCTGCCCAATTCACACAACAACACGACATTAAACGTCGCATTACCTCGTTCGCCTTCGATTTTTGAATGCTCCACTGTTGTTGTATCAGACATGTCTTATCGTTGTGGTCGCATGGGTCGGTTTGGTTTAAAAGCTATTTGGATGGTATTACATTGTTCGGCCAAGTTTATGAAGATCTCCTTTGAAGCAGGTGTGCAAGGATTGGGAGATGGGGGTCCAAGAGTTGATAGGGATAGGCAATCCGAATCCGCTGATTTATATATTTACGCTCAGGAAGATGAGTATAACGACGGACCTAATCACAATTAAATATTATTGTAAATAAGACTGATTATATATTGATTTCTCTCCGGTACTACACACGATCTTGACTTACTCACGTGACGCTTACCCTACCTCATCAGTCCCAACTGCACCCTACAAATTTGGCAGACTTATTTCATAAGATATCTCTCTCGGTCTCCATCACAGCAGTTTCTTTGATTGTTGCAATTGTAATAAACGACAAGCAAAAAACAAAATCAACGCAACCGACGAGAATATCCCAATCAAAGGCAACGCGTGCGCGACAAAGAGTTTGCTTGTCGAGTAACCCCTACCAATCCTGAAAAGTGGGACTTAGTGTGTGTACCCTTAGAACCGTCTACGTGTGGCGCGTTTTGCTAGTTTGACCATCGAACAAAACGAAAGCAAAAAACATCGGCTATTACATTGCGTGAACCACATAACAAACTGTGCAGGTACTGCATTCAGGTGAAAGAGCATCGCGATCTCACGAAGTAAGCTCGGAACAAAAATGGCGATAGCCAGTTCAACCCCGTCTCCCGCCACCGCCACGGCCTCGGGCACACCAACAACCGCCGCAACTGCACCGGTAGCAGCTGTGCCTCCTGCTCCTGCTGGCATTCCAATTCCAATTAATAAAGAACAAGTCAAACTGTTGCTCTTGGTAAGTAACTACTTCTGCTATTGTTGAGCCAACCTTTTTAGGGATATATGACTAACATTAATGCCAGCGCTGGAATGCCTTGAAGAGAAAGGGAGCGCGTGAAGACTCCAATACTGAGCTGGCGGAAATCAGTCGCATTCTAAAGGACATTTCCAATGCTCAGAAATTGTACAATGTCAGGGACGAAAAAATCAGGCGGTTGAAAAAGAGCTCCGATATCGAAGTAACCAAAGATAAAGTTTCAAGAGGAAAAGGTTCAAAAATTCAAGAGATCAAAGAAGAAAATGAAGAAGAAGAGCCGATCTCAGAAGCAAGAAAATCTGCGATTGAGCTACTTCGCGTACAAGTAAAGGCTTTCAAACTATTGTCTCGTAATGTCGATATTCCTGCAAATATGCAAAATGTGTTGGTCAACTCGATTACTGACAACTTGAACGATCAAGTACAACGACAAGTACAAGAAGAAGAGGAAGAAGAACAAAGACTGGTCCAGAAACAAAAACAGGACCCAAGAGCTTCGCATTCTCGCTTTCAAAAGTCTTATGACCGCTTGTTCAAACAGTACGAGAAACGTCTTCGTTCCGTTGGTGGCACTGCAGAGGTCATTATCCGCAATCGTTTAATGTGCCGTATTTCTGAGCTCGAGCGCCTTCCTGGTAATCTTGGTACTGTAGACACGCGATCCGTGGCCTATACACCCGATGACGCCATCAATCCTGAGGATGATATTCTTAAGATCAAAGCAGTTATTGAATTAAAGGGCTTGCGGTTATTAACTAAACAAAAGTCTTTACGGCAGCACATTGTCTATAGTATTGGGTCCAAATCAGACCCACTGGCTGAAAGTATGGTGAGCAGGGCTCTGAATAGAAGAATCAAAGTCCACACTGCTCAGGAAATGAGATTAACTGAGCAATTGGAACTAGAACAGAGAATGGAGCGTCAACGCAAACAGCGAGAGGCCCAGCTGTTGCATGTCTCAAGCGTCAATAGACATTATAGAGAAGTTTGGGAACCTGCTAATCAGCGCCATGTGCGTAATTTCTCCCTTGCAAAGGCCATTAGTCAGATGCACAATCTGATTGAAAAGGAAGAGGGTAAACGAGCCGAGAGAACTGCTAAACAACGTCTTCAGGCCCTTCGATCGAATGATGAAGACGCGTATATCAAATTATTAGATCAAACAAAGGATACTCGTATTACTCATTTGCTAAAGCAGACAAACTCGTTTTTGGATTCTCTAGCACAGGCTGTCAAGGTTCAACAACAGCAGGCTGGAGTTCCTATGATCCAAAACGAACCAGACGGAGGCGAAGCCGGTGACAAGATCGATTATTATGAAGTTGCTCATCGTATCAAAGAAACCGTTCTTAAACAGCCGTCCATATTAGTTGGTGGCTCGCTCAAAGAATACCAAGTTAAAGGTCTACAATGGATGGTGTCACTTTACAATAACAACTTGAATGGTATTTTGGCAGATGAAATGGGACTTGGTAAGACGATTCAGTCTATTTCCTTGATCACATATCTTATAGAAGTGAAGAAGCAGCCGGGTCCATATCTCGTTATTGTGCCCTTGTCTACACTAACTAATTGGACACTGGAATTCGAGAAATGGGCTCCTTCGGTTAAAAAGGTCGTGTATAAAGGTCCTCCAAATGCTCGTAAATCCCAACAAGGCATCATTCGTATGGGAGACTTTCAAGTTCTTCTCACCACTTATGAGTACATCATTAAGGATCGTCCCATTTTATCCAAGATTAAGTGGATTCATATGATTATAGATGAAGGTCACAGAATGAAAAATGCAAACTCAAAGTTAAGTTATACTTTAACCCAATACTACTTTTCGCGACATCGATTAATTCTTACAGGTACTCCTCTTCAAAACAACTTGCCCGAGTTATGGGCTTTACTCAACTTTGTATTACCCAAGATTTTCAACTCTGTCAAGACATTTGATGAATGGTTCAACACTCCATTTGCAAACACTGGAGGTCAGGACAAGATGGAATTAACTGAAGAAGAAACTTTACTTATTATTAGGCGTCTACACAAGGTATTGAGACCATTTTTACTAAGAAGATTAAAGAAAGATGTTGAAAAGGATCTTCCTGATAAGGTTGAAAAAGTCATCAAATGTAAAATGTCGGCTATTCAAAGTAAGTTATACGAGCAAATGCTTAAACACAATATTCTGTTCATTGGTGATGGTGGAAAATCGAAAATGTCTGTCAAGGGTCTAAATAATCGAGTAATGCAACTGCGAAAAATCTGTAATCATCCTTATGTGTTTGAAGAAGTGGAGAATCTTATCAATCCTTCTCGTGCCAATAATGATAATTTGTGGAGAGTAGCAGGTAAATTTGAGCTGTTGGATCGGATTTTCCCCAAGTTTATGAAAACCAACCATCGAATCTTGATGTTTTTCCAAATGACTCAGATTATGGATATTATGGAAGATTATTTGCGACTTAATAATATCAAATATCTACGTTTGGATGGTAGCACCAAGTCCGACGAACGGTCCGAGCTTTTGAGATTATTCAATGCGCCAGATTCTCCATACTTTTGCTTTTTGCTCAGTACGAGAGCAGGTGGTTTAGGTCTTAATTTACAAACTGCTGACACGGTCATTATCTACGATACGGACTGGAATCCCCATCAGGATTTGCAAGCCCAGGACCGTGCCCATCGAATTGGACAAACGAAAGAAGTGCGAATTCTTCGATTAATCACTGAAGACTCTGTAGAAGAGGCGATTTTGGGTAGAGCACACTCTAAATTGGAAATCGATGGTAAGGTTATTCAGGCAGGCAAGTTTGATAACAAATCGACTGCTGAGGAACAGGAAGCATTCTTAAGATCATTGCTCGAGGCAGAAGAACTGCGAAAAGAACAAAAGGATGAAGACGATGAGATGGATGATGATGAATTGAATGAGATTCTCGCTCGTAATGATGGAGAAAGGGAGCTTTTCAATGAGATGGACAAAGAAAGATATGCTACTAGTCCATATGGTAAGGATAAAGAGCATGATCGTCTTTATGGAGAAGATGAGCTTCCAGAAGAGTATAAACATGATGTTCAAGAATATCTCCAGCCTGAAAAGAAAGAAATTCTTGGCCGAGGAGCTCGAGAAAGAAAGACCATTTACTATGATGATGGTTTGACTGAAGAACAATGGTTAGATGCTGTGGATAATGATGCCGATTCGCTTGAAGCAGCAATTGTTAAGAAGAGAGCGAGACAGCTGCGTCGTCTTGAAAGAAAGAGCAGAGCAGATTCTGGTCCTTCTCTTGATGATGATGAAGACGATGAAGAGGTCAAGGTGGAAGAGCTGGAGGATGGACAAGAGGATGACGACAAAGATAATCGACTAATAACCAAGATTCCTCGTCGTAAGCGAAAGCGCAGTCAGAGTATCGCATCAACAGATTTGGATGGTCAGGATACTACGTTTGATAACGACGACAATGACGAAGATGCCACTGATGAAAGACCGGTTAAGAAGAGCAACAGTCGTAAGAGCGAAGGCCGAAGAAAGTCATCCAAACTGTCTACGCCGTCAACTGATACAGACGAGTTGACTGCGTCCCAGCGCTCATTATTAACAAAGGCCGGAATGGAATTACTGGAAGTGGTTACTGATAGTACTGATGAGGAAACTGGAAGAGATAGATCAGAAATCTTTGCTGAGTTACCTCGTAAATCCATATACCCAGATTACTACGTTCTTATCAGCGATCCCATTGCTTTGAATATTATCCGTAAACAGATCCGCAATGGTGGGTATAACAGTCTTGAAGAAATCAAGGCCAGTTTCGATCTCATGTTTAATAATGCGAGAACATATAACGAACCTGGATCGTTTGTTTATGAAGATGCTGATTTGTTGGATAATTTGGTTACCGACAAGTATAATCAATTGCAGGTAGAATTGAAAGAACAGATGGATGAGGCTGTCGAAGACAAGGAAGTGAAAACGTCAAGCAGCAAGCGAGGTCGCAAATCAAGGGGCTCGGTGCCATTAATCAAAATCAAATTATCTAAAGGACGTGACGATAATTGATATATAACCAATAGTTTTTGTATTTGGTTTAATCGTCTAATACATTTTTATTTCAATTAATATAGCAATGGCAGAGCAATAGCCAAGATTATATATATTTCTTTCTTAGACGTTACTCTTAGATTAAAGTAAACAGGCATTTAGAGTGTTCAAGCCATACACGGCTCGCTCATAGCGTCTGAGCGTGAGCATATAAGGGGGATATACCATAATCCATATTGTCAGCAATCGCTATTTTTATCATCTGACACTCGCTGTGCTCATTCGATCCTGTGATTTTACACCTAAAGGATCCGTCTCGTATAGACAACGCCTTCGTCGATACCAGTTACTCAAAGAGCTCAAAGAACCATAGGGGTAACAATAGCACAAAACGCCTTTCTAAACGCGGCATGAAAGCACAGGTTAGGGCTTAACTCCCTCAGGTAAGTAACCGTGTTCACAGGGGTAAGCAGGCTAGGAGCGCAGTGAACACAAGAGATAGAGCTTTAAACAAATATTATGATTGGTTTTATTATCTCACTCGTTCGTTGTTGTTGATCTTTGAAAATACAAGAGGAGTCAAGACCAATTGCGAGTCGAAACTGATTAGGGGTGGCTATTCCCTTGATATTGTTCAGATAGGGCAGATTATTTGTTGTAAGTATAGGGGTGTGG
Organism: Sugiyamaella neomexicana; assembly: GCA_030555635.1. Taxonomy (NCBI): domain Eukaryota; kingdom Fungi; phylum Ascomycota; class Dipodascomycetes; order Dipodascales; family Trichomonascaceae; genus Sugiyamaella; species Sugiyamaella neomexicana. Next base: position 182,650 of record JANIWN010000009.1, read on the forward strand.
AAACCGCGAAAGGGTATTCCGGCAGTAGAATTGGATTGAGAAGCTCAATCTGGCGAAGCGAAGTGATACTCCAGTGCTCGAGTAAGGCAATACTAATCTAACTGTTGTGATAGAAATATATATATATAGAGAGATATCGGGGTCGAATGAATGGGTATCTGTGAATATAGAGTCACAGGTGAACACAGTATCGTCTGCTGGAGTAGCAAAAACATCCATTCAATTGTGATTTCGCATCATGCCGACTTTGTCACTGCGTCGCAAGCGACTACCGGCGGAGAGTAGACCCTCTCCGGGAGAAACGCCAGTGCCATCGGATCATGATGACAACAATGGCGATAGTTCCAATCCGACCAATTACAGTCGAATGTCTTCATTCGCATCGCAAGCTTCCTCTGGAACCGCCAGTAGTAGTACCAGTGGTACAGGAGTACACCATAAACTTGCTGCGGTATTTTCGTCTGCTTCTCTTTCTTCGGCATCTTCCAAATCAAGCAGCAAGAAGTCGTTTCTTGCGAAGCGAAATTCAAGATCGCATTTAGGTAGTCTGTCAAGCAAGGCCTTGTCTAGAAGTGGTTCAAAGAGGCGTGAATTAAGAGCTTCGCTAGGAATCAACTCCAGAGACTCAAGCCCTGCTTCAACCTCCAAACAACCCTCAGACAACACCCGTACCCCAGCATCAACATTAGATACAGCTTCCAAATCATCATCTACCTCGACCTCGTCACTTGGCATGCCATCGACCTCACCCAATCTCGGATCAACAGGGCCAGCAGGTGCATCGTCATCTGTAGTTTCGTTGCTTTCGAGAGTACGTCAGTCATTCGACGACTTTAGAGATGCCACTGGCATAACAATAGGCTCATCTTCTTCAAACAATGGGACTCACAATCCTGGAGGATCCAACTCTGCGCCACTTCCATCATTATCTCGGTCAAGAGCCAGTACGTTCCATTCTATACTGTCGACAGAGGCTACAGTGCCAGAGATAAAATCACCTTCTATGTTTCCCCTCAGCGGTCTTCCATCACCTCAACTCGCTAATGGTGAAGAATTTAACAATAGTCTTCATCATTCAGCTCCGCATTCCAGAACTTCATCTATTGTGATCTTGTCGCCAAGCCCACCATCAGGAGATACTCATATGACCAGTACAGGTGGTGAAGTGAAATTCGACCTTAGTCGTGATGGCGATGAAGATAATATTGAAGGTCAAAATAGCTTCAGTCCTAATTGCCCTGTAGCTATGACAAATGCCGAATCTTCTGAACTATTAATACCAAGAATCACGCTTGACCTCTCTGATCATAAAAGAACTGACCTATCGGAATCGCCGATTTTGCATGAGGTTGCCGTTCCACAAGTGACCTTTAATAGCCTTTACTCGAAAAGCATCCCCAATCTGACATCTAAGTCTACATTAACGGGTAATTCCAGCCAAAGTAGAGGTCCATCTCCAGACCGTGATAACCATATATCTTTTATCGACGATTCATATGCACCTCCACCTGATCATAAACCTTCTTCAAATGGTAGCGAACACTACCGCCATGCTTCAAAACCATCATCTACTGCATCTCTAATGGAAAGACCGCGCACGTCGGCTTCTGTATCTCCAAGTTCACCATCTATCGAGCCTCCTACCTCGTTCACAGAGAGATTAAGGCGCAAGACCTTCTCAATGCTGTTTCCTGATAATGAGACCAACGAGCAAGAACGGAGTCTTAACACCAACTTCGGCAATAATACTACTGTTCATGATAATTTGGATGGCACTGTTCTATTTCCGGGCATACCGACTAGTCCATCGGGACCGCAATCAAGCTCGTTGAAAGTAGCTCAGAGAGTGCCTCTAATGCGATCACTGTCAAGTCAAGATGTCATGGACAATAGCAACAACGAAACTCCTACTGATAGCGAAGCTGGTTCAGTCAAGACACCCGATTCAGATTTTTCACCCAAAAGTCGACCAAGAAGTAAAACGGTAGGATCCATTACCTCTGATTATAAAACAGTAGGTAGTGGAGCCAACTCATCTGGTAGTAGTAGTGGATTCCTCACGCGACCTTCATTCAGTTCACTGTTGACCAGTAAACTAAGATCGGAAAGTGAGTCAAATGTCTTAACATTCAATAAAAAGGCCTCTTCACCCAGTCCTCGAGCTTCACTATCGTTTACCCCCATTGTTGAGGAGAAACTGCCAGAAAGATTAATCGAAGACGGAGTTCTAGAATCTCCAGAAGTATACTTGGTACGACTGAAAGAGCAGACAGCAATAGGGTCTTCACTGGTCGCCTTTTTGGCAAAATCCGATCAGCCTTTTCATAGGGAGGTGTTGCAGCTGTGCATTGATAATGAATCATTTGTTGGCGAACCACTTGATATGGCTCTAAGAAAATTTCTTATGCGTTTCAGATTACCCAAAGAAACACAACAAATAGACCGAGTTTTGGAAAGTTTTGCCATAACCTATCACAAGAACAATCCAGGCATCTATGTCGACAGCGAAACAACATACTTTGTAGTATTTTCTCTGGTTATCCTTCATACTGATTTTTTCAACAAAAGCAACCGCCATAAGATGGCTAAAAATGAGTACGTCAACAATACAAAGTCAGAAAACGTACCTAAAGTCGCATTGGAGTGTTTTTATGATAATATTACTTATACTCCATTCATCCATACTGATGAAGAAGTAACGCCATCCAATAACAGAACTTGGACTAGAAGAAATACCTCGTTCAGAAATGGAAAGGACCTAGTAGATCCCTATACTCTTATCTTGGATAATCGCCTTCATACACTTCGACCGAAAGTACTAGAGCGCCTTGATCTCAATGACAAGTATGACTATGTCAAATTGGACTCCAAAGATGGGTTTCTGGATTTACGAAGGCAGTTTGTCCATGGTCCATATCTGCAGTTTGTGTCGGAGAGATCAAGGCCTGAAGCTTTTATTGACCGTTCAGCGCCTGAAGAGTTTGTACTGGCTGATCCTGGGATGGTGGATATTAAAGTTGTAAAGGTTGGTATTTTATGTCGACTTGAAGAATCATCCAAACTGGTACTCTATTCAACAAAAATTTGGAAAGAATGGGGTGCAGTTCTAACTGCTTCGCGACTCTATCTTTTCAAGGATGTTGGGTGGGTAAAGTCAACATTGCTATCTTTGCAGGAGTCTGCGACAGCCACGAACGACAGATCTGGGCCGTCTGCACTGGATTCGCATACTCTTGGAACTAGAATAATCCGGGTTCCTATGGATGGTTTTAATGCCAGTATTGTAGTACCAACTAAAAATATGGTAGCTCTTATAGGAGAATCATCCGATCGTCATAAGCACTCTTTTTTCGTTGGTGTAGGGGCTGAATCTAAAGGTGAAACTGAGACAAAAGACTGGTTTGCAGCAGAGTCTCAGAGTGAAATGAGAGATTGGATTCTGAAAATTAATTACGCCGCCTCTTTCAACACTTATCATATTGGCATTCATGGAGTCAGTAATTCTCGTGATGATTTGAAGCATATGCGACATCGTAGTCAGCCTTCAGGATCTTCATTAGTTTTACTTAACAAAAGTAAAAGCGAGTCTTCACTTGATTTCAAAGTGCACCAGAATGAAAGGGGAGAAGTGAATGATGATGACGGGTCGTATTTGCATGATTATGCATCGAAAAAACACCGTGAACGTGTAATTGCTGTCAGGCAAGAGATAAACAAGATTCTTAGAGTTCTTGAGGAAAAGGAAAGTGAGCTTGAAACAAATATCAGAACTGGGCGCCACTTAAAACTTTTAGCACCCATTTTACCGAGAACTCGCGAGGCTCTGAGTGCTACTGCTAGAACTTTAATTGATGAGCTTGATACTGGGTTCATAAGCAGAAAGCGACTACAGTGTTATCACAATCTGTTCCAGTTGGAATTGCAAGTGGAAAGTGATTTTTGCGATCAGCTTGGCATTTCGATCGAAGACAGCAAAGAAGCTGATGGGTCTCCTGCTGGCCAAGAGGAACCGCATGACATCACAATAGAGCATAAGGATAAAGAGATAGGCGCACAGGGCTTATTGTCTACTCTTTCATTTTCACCTTCAGCAAGGCACAGCTCGGATTTGTCAATAGTTCGGACCGCCTCTGGAGATGCTGATAGTATTGCTGATAGTATTGCAATTATCCCGTCTCCGAAACTGGCTGGGACCTCGCCAAAGGGATCGAGTCCGTCAGTTTCAGTTGGTAATCTAAAAGATATGCTTACCATTGCTAAACGATCTAGAAGCTCTTCACCCAAGCGATCTAACGAAGAAGATGCTAGGGATGAGCTCAATGGAGAATCAAGTGGCAACCAGAGAAGCGTATCACTGCTTCGCAAAAATAACGACATCACTATATTTGGCAAGAAATTTAGCCTTGTGGAGGTGAACCCCGAATTTGCCGCGACTCCAAACCACAATCGAACTACATCGTTGAGTGTTAATAATGATCGCAATGGGTCTGTTAGTACGTCGATTAACGAGCTTGAGCCTTCGCCCTCGCTTCATTCTGCATTGTCTTCTCTCTCTTAAAAGATTGGATTCAAATCATATTTATGTATTTTGCATATAATTAATGACTTTTATGACGTTGATTTACAAAATTGTATGTCACTCTCCGGATAGGCATATCTTCGCTCGGCGAAGAAAGCTTCATTTCACATTATCATCACATTAATATATATAGTTCAGTTTGTATAAATAAAACAGAGAAGAAAACAAAAAAAAAGGCAAGACAAAATATTCCCCTCTAGTTACTCCCAGTCATCCTCATCGTCGTTTTCGTCAATGGATTTACTAGTTGTGGGGGGTTTGGTCTCAGTAGAAAGGTCAACCGCTGAGTTGGTTTTTGACACTACATCATAACTGCCATCAGTTGAAGATCGAGTGCTGGTGGAATTTGAAACCGCCAAGGTACTTGGGTTGGGCTTCGCCTTGGGTTCTCCTTCTACCTGGTCCTCGTCTTCTTCATCATCTTCCCAAGATATATCCTTTTCTTCCACCGCTTGTTCTGATGCCTTCTGAACCAGTAGCTTTCGTCGCTGCTCTTGCTCCTGGATCTGCTTTCTCATGTAATAATATTTGGCCCAAAATTCGGTATATGAAACTTTCTCAGGAACGAGAGATTCCATTAGAGTACGTAGTGGCGTGTAATGTTCGAGATCTCCAGCAATGGCTTGAGTATTAGCATCGATATTGAATTCGGCTGCAAATGCCTCATAATCGGGTTCAGCAGTAGTTGTGAGAAATGGCTGGGTGGATGTATGCAAGGCATGCAACTGAGCATCGAGACGAGTTGAGTAGATCTGACTTCGTACAGCCTCTGGTACATCAAAGAGGATTTCAGCAGGGGCATCTTCTCCGCTTTCAGAGTCATCAGCATTACCATCAGTTCTTGAAGTTCCAGGAGCGTCAACAGTTACCGCGTCTTTCAAAAGGGATTTGACATCTTTACCAATTTTCCCTACATAAGAACCAGCAGCATTCTCCAATTTTTCCAAGTCCCTATCCAAAGTATCAATATAAATCTGAGCACGCTTGGTTAGTTCAGACAGCATGGTGCTAGTGGTGGAACGTGGAGCCGAACCATCATCAACAGGAGATGACGAGGTTGAAGGCTTCTTGACTACAGTTTCTTGAGAAGAAGATAAATCCTTTGGAGTCGATGGTTTACTAGTTGAAGTTGGGGTCGAGTTAGCTGATTGCACATCGGATTGATTGGACAACAAGCTTCCCACTTCTTTTCTAAACGCAGTGATATCCTTTGATGTTTCCTTTAAAGCATTCTCTCCTTGTTTCTTAACAGTCGCCCATAAAGAGCCCCAATTAGTCTTGGTAGCAGCGGTGGACAGTTTAGCATAGGCATTTTCAATGCCAGTCTCAAGCTTATCTGCTGCATAATCAATAGAAGATGGCTGCTTTGATGAAGAAGGAGAAAGCGAGCTGGTGGAGCCACTATCTGTCACTTCAGGCTTTTCTTCCACCTCGCCAATGGCAGTTGCTGGAGTGTCGGCAGCCACCTGGAGTTTATCGTAAACAAAATCCATCCTAGTAATGAATGTATATAACTACTAAAGACTGTTGATCAATGATGATAGGCAGTGAGAACACAGAGAAGTAGATTATTTATTAGTGTGTCTGTCTCTCTATCTCTCCTTCTGCAGTTGACCCGCTTATTTGCGGAAACGGACGTTAATTTCAAATCAAAAGGTGATAGATGTCTGTAGTAACAGCGGGTGTCAGAATGAGAAGAAGGAGGAGCACTTTTCCTTTGATTCGGCTGTTTGTGGGTTGATCGTCTGTTTCTAAGACATTGACGGATGCAACAGCCGTACAGTGGTACCGCGTTACAGGCTCAAAGTGCTTATTGTCGCAGTTTGGTGGTAATGGGACACAAAGTTTTTTAAGAGTAAAAAGGGCATCCTGGATCCAGATTCTAGTATTCATTATATGATATATGCTATACACGTTGTCTAATGGTAATAAAGATAATATATAGTTTTAGACGCAAAGTTACAGTCGCGTCAAGCTAACAAATTGCAATGGCGTCTGACAGGTAGTATAGATAATGAAGGTAATATAGTCAATTCATACGCGTGATGATGAGTTTTTAAAAACATAGTATTGGTTATAACAGTTTCTGTACTGAAAAATAATTCTCTGAGAGATGTTCTAAACTTATAAAATGCAAGCAGATATGTGTTAATCAATAATGGACATGTTATGCAATAACTATTTCACCAGAGTATGTATAGTCAAGAGAGACATATCCATCCTACTACGACCTCAGACAGAATGGCTTCGTTCCTTAAGGAACAGCCGCCGCCTAGAGAGCAGAGAATCATTGCCCCACTGAGATTCGGACTCATACAACCAAATTTATATCGGGGCAGCTATCCTCAATCTCATAGTGTGCCGTTCCTTCGCTGTTTAGGTCTTCATAGCATTGTGTCGTTAACTCCAGAACCGCTACAAAGTCCAGAAGTCGTCCAATTTGCCAACGAGTGTTCAATAAAGCTCATCCACATTGAGTGTGGAGAGGCAAAGTCCAAATCAAAGAAAAAGAGGGGAGTACCTGTCCAATATGACGTTGTTCAACAAGCGGTAGAGTTGATGATCAGTGCCGATGCAGCTCCAATGTATATTCATTGTTTAAATGGATCCCAGGTAACGTGTCTAGCAGTAGCATGTCTCCGCAAGCTGAGCTTTTGGTCAATGGCGTCAATTGCAGAAGAGTTTCTACGATACTCGGAGCTCGAGGCCGCCGATGAGACGTTTATAGAGCAGTTCCGGGCGCAGATTTCGGTACCTCGAAACACTGTTCCCTGGATGTGGAAAGGGTTATCGAAAACAGGAGTCGTTCGAAACCACCCTACGCTAAAGATCAGTGAACAAGCAACCAATGTATCTGAGGTGTTATTATTAGAAAAGGCCGAGAATGAGTCTGAACAAGGGAGTGAAGAAAAAAAGTGATGAGCTAATAATAAAAGCATAGAGCAGCAACAGCAGCAGTCGCAACAGCAAAAACAACCGCTAGGCTAGAAATCGTAATGCAATGAGTTATAAAGTGTACGCTGAAACTTTTTGATTTTCCGTAATCTCTTTCTTGGCGCTTCGTCACTGAGAAGAGTGGCTATTTTTCGGATCCGCTTGGAGTTGAAAGGGACGTTTGGTTTGTCTGGCACTGCTGTCCAGTCCAATAGATACAGTTTGCTGGTCCAGGAGCTTTTTTGATTAACTGCCCTCATGAATGGCTACTTGTACTGTTGTATGTATATTGTATATAACGGTGACTACCATCTCTAATGGTACAATTATAATAATTATTATTATATATTATGCCGTCTATTAAAATCGTACATCATTTCAGCGATATGCATCTCTCAAAATAACACCCTAATTCGACGCTACTTGATCTTGCAGCCTTAATCCCATGCCCTTCAAAAATTCTACACTTTGTCTATATTCTTCGTCTTTCTTTGCCTTTGACCAATTCAACTCGTTGGCCATGGTATCAATTACAGATGGTAATGCTTCAAAGGCAGCCTCCGAGTTCAAAAAAGCCAATCTGGTTCTTCTGGCAAGGAAATCAATAGCCGAAGTTGCATACTCATATCTCATAGCATACAGAAGCTCACCATCAATGAAAGGATAAGCAGGCACAAGACGCTTTCCTCGAGGATGATTAGGGTTCGAGTTTGGTGCAGCCAATTCAGCTACTGTGAAAGCTCGAGTGCCGTAATTTTCAGATAAATGCTGGGCAACTTCTGGTTCCAGATTATACTTCTGAATCAAGTCAATATAACGAAGAGGAGTCCATCCCTCACCACCAACGAGCTTTATCTTTTCTGTTTGACTTGTACTGACGGTGGGACTGAGATTGAACTTTTCAATACATGTGTCGACAGTTTCCTGAGCCATTTGTCTAAAAGTGGTCCATTTACCACCAGCAATTGTAACTAAACCGGAATCCGAAATGGTTACCAGATGATTTCGGACCACACCTTGGGTTCCTTCTGCCATTTTAGCCGGATCCATTACAAGAGGACGAACTCCCGACCAAGCAGCCTGAACATCATCTCTACGAACATCAATCTTGCCATCGATATAATGCTTGACTTCTTTGAGTACAAAATTAATGTCTTTTTCTGATGGAATGGGATTTCGTTCAATTTCGCAAGGAGCATCAGTAGTACCAGCAATGGTAGACCCTTGCCAAGGAAGGAAGAAAATAACACGACCATCAGATGTTGCAGGATCCAAAAGACCCATGTTTTTGGGAGAATACCAACCGGGTAGCACAATGTGGATACCAGAAGATGGCACAACGATTTCAGGTACCGTCTGATCATCGAATTTACGAATTGAATCACTAAAAGGACCTGTAGCATTGACAACCGATTTACCGGAAATGTTGAATGTTTCGGAAGAAGCAGATTTGGATGCCAGATCACGAGCCTCGATACCAATAAGCTTACCATTGTCGTCCTTTCTTAAACCAGTCACTTCAACATGATTGATGACATCGGCGCCAAGTTCCTGAGCAGTTAAAGCAACAGACACGTTTGTTCTAGAATCGTTATGTGATCCATCATAGTAAACAACGGCACCTTTAAGTTTGTCGTCATTTAACATGGGAAATACTTCTAAAGCTTTGCCTCTAGTCAAGACATAGGATGATTCCAAATTGCGTTTGCCAGCAAGCAAGTCGTAACATTTGACACCAACCCAGTAATAAGGCATCTGCCACCATTTATACAAAGGAATCATAATAGGCAATGGGAATGAAAGATGAGGGGCCATATCGAGGAATACTTTGCGCTCGTGAAGAGCCTCTTTAACTAGTTTATATTGTTCATAGTCGGCATGCCAAACGGCTTTTTCAAGATAACGGACGCCTCCATGAATAAGTTTGGTGGATCGCGATGATGTACAAGAGGCAAAATCATCTCTCTCAACCAAGGCTACTTTAAGTCCTCTTGATATAGCATCAAGTGCGACGCCTGCACCTGTCGCACCACCACCGATAATAATGAGGTCGTAGTTGTCGGTTGATTTCAAGGATTGAAGAATCTCTTCTCTCGATCTAGGGGTTGGTTGAGGAGGAGGAACAAATGGCTTATAAGCAGCGCCCTCATCATCATCATTTCTAGTTGATTCTTCATCTGCAAACAAAAAGTAGTAAATAGAAGCACCAAGAGCGACAGAAGAGGCCAGTATGGTTGCCAATTGAATTAGATTGGAGTTTCCAGCGGTTGCACTGGGTCCAGAGCTAGAGTTCGAGCCCGAACTGGAACCCGAATTGGATCTTATAACCGACCTAGAACTAAAGCCATTTCTTGTGCCTGTAGAAAACCCCCTAGATTGGTAACTCTTAATGGCATTGGCATTTATGTTTCTTATGGTGGTGCTACATCTAACGGTAGTAGTACTGGTGATGGTTCTGGTAGCCAGTCTGATAGATTTCAAGGCGTTACTAGACATTTTTCTTTCTCTGTGGTTGTTGTTTAAAGATAATCTGATTGAGGTTGTTTGGCGTGGATATTCCTCGAGATGTCAAATTATGCCGACTAATCTCGGCGAACTTTACTTGCTAATAAAGAATATTACACCTTTATTATTATTATTATTGTACTGGCGTAATAAAGCGAGCAGGACCCGCCAAACCGGAGCCAAGAATTGAGAAACAAGTAGAAAAATTGCAAACTCCAAAAAAAATGTCTCAATATTCAGCGTTCGTCCCTTATATATATCTGATCTTTATTGACTAAATGATGCGCGGGCATTTGAGCTCTCTCTCTCAGTTATTCTTTTTTCTCACTTAAAAAATGTGGGTTAGGCATTTTTTATAGAGAAACGTTACTGAGCTGGGCCACGTTATGTGCATAATACGTGGGGGAGGGAGTTCGTGGGGGGAAGAGGAGTAGGTACAGAGCATGAGAGAGGATGATTCTGGTGAGCATGGAAAGGGGGCGTGGGGGATATATAGAAAAGCTGAGAGCGCGGAGAGACAGATGGAGAGATTATTATTTGGCGGGTTTACCAGTCGTGAAGATAATATTGTGGATATAACATTCATAGGACGGTGGCATGAAATGATCCACGTGCTTATCTTCTCTTATCAAGGCAATAATGCCGGAACTTATTTATAGTTTCTGGCACGTATAGGTATGCATCAACACAGCAAACTCAGCCATGCTCGACGATATTCGATTCTATAAACGATTTACCATGTTCACGGGGTCAACGGTGTTTATGGGATCTATGTTATGCGAATAGAGGAGCGGGGGGAGGGGGGGGGTCTTCTCTATGCAGCGTTGTTCCGGCCGGAAAAACACCAGGCAGCCGCGTCAGCCATGAACCAAAACTGAAGAGGGTTGGCTTTGGGGTGTCAAATTGACTGACAAGTCTACTCATTGAATTCAACGAGGAAAATTGTCATGAGAACACTAATATATATGTAAATACTCATATAAGATTTACCCCAGTTATGTAATTTCGATTCGGGTCATAGCAAGCAAGCATCGGAACAATTATGCATGCAATACGGTTGGTTGGTTGTGTCTATCAACTGCAATATTAAATTACGTTTTATGTTAGTGGAAACTTTCAGGAGGGTCTAAAAAGGGGTGATTATAAAACTGTTGTGAATACTCAAGAATTTTATTCCTTGTTATTGACAGATTAGGATATGAGCAGAGAGCAGGGATAAGACAGATAAGTGGGCGATGGATAAACTGGGCACAGGCCCATCTTACGCATATTGGACACAGCTTGTGTCAATCACTGGTCGTCGATCTGTCAACGTCAATGGTGAGAGTCAGCGAGTAATAACTATCGAGGCCTGGCCAGCATCGCTATTCAGGTCCGCGGCCTTCTGCTCTCTGTACAATGTAACCTATAGCACGGCTGACACTATTTTGTTCCGAGAACTGCTCAGCATAATAGTCCGATTCTCTACAGCCGAGGTGCTTATGATGGGAAATTCATAATCATTGAAAGCGCGCTAACAGCACCGCGGACCTCTCTCTCTATATAAAGTGCACCCGATAGTCGTATCAGTTTTCTTGTTTAATTATTGATTGATCCAGGTGGCCCGATCAATAGAATAATTCCAAAGTCTTATTTTACCACAAAACAGTCATGGTATCTGTTGATCAAGCCAACGCAGTGCTGAAGCTGGTTCAAGACAATTTTCCAGATATTCCTGGCTTCGGCACTCGGATTGTACAGATGGTCAGATTCTCGGGAATTCGAAAAGAAGACGGGGTCCAAATAGTTCAGTTTGCGTTTACTACTGAGCCCTGGATGCAGAATACATATGAAATTGTTCACGGAGGTTGTACAGCCACTCTGATTGATTATTTGACGACTTATGCTTTCATTGCTGATGAGAGATACTGGAAAGATGTTGGACCAGACGACTATGCCCAGGTGTTTATGCAAGCAGCTAAAGAATTCGGATTATCCCGTCATATTTCAGCTCAATATTTAGGTGCTATTCCTATTGGAGCAGAAGTGTTTTGTGATGTTCGACTAGAATCAAGTACGACTAGATTCACACATACATCGTGTCGTCTTCATGATGGTAAAGGCAAAACATATGCCACTGGCATTCATGATAAAGTGAAACAGGTTTCTAAAAGGTTATCTAATTTATAAAAGAAAGCGCTGATATGGATGATATCATTTAATTATGACTTGTATTTTATTAATGTTTAGAAATAGAAATTTGTATTTATTTATGTGAATCACTTTACCCAACTCAGAGAGTACAGTTCCGACCGTTTGTCTCTTCTTCACTCTTGAATTATCTCATTGTATCAAAGATAAACATAGTTAAAATCAAGGTTACATGCGTCGATCATGTAGTATAATTATAGCATACAATTTATTTGCAGCGATACTATTGGTACAGCCGTTTGGTATTAAAGCTGGGACCAGTCTGGTTCATATCTGACGCCAAAGGCATATGTCAAAAGTGAATAGTGGAGAGAGAGAAGTGAGAAAGAACCAAATGCTTATGGTCGGTGAGTACGTCTGTGAGTGGTGAATAGAATAGAATACTCCAGGTATAATAATCGCACTGCTTGTCATTCGCACCCTGTCAATTGATTGAAAAACATATACGTGAGAGCAGAATTTGTTTTCGAATAATTTTGAATATCTCATTAGTGGTTGTCTCGCTTATACTTTGCTATGAATGCGCCTGATTTAGCTAATAGTGTAGTGGGGCCCAATTCTAGTACGAGTTCGGGACCTTCGTCTACAACAACCACTCCGGCTACTAGTTCTGTAGCGGCCGCTTTGGATTCTGTTTCAGCCAGTAGTTCCAAACAACGCTCTAGGCGAGTTTGGACCCCTCAGGAAGATGAAAGGCTTCGTTTATTAGTATCCTATTGGGGAGACCAATGCGGGAAAAATGGACATTGGGATAAGATTAGCTCTAATTTCGACAGCAGGACTAGTAAGGATTGTCGTAAGCGTTGGTTTCATTCTCTAGATCCCAAGTTGAAACGAGGTCGCTGGACTGAACACGAAGATGAGGTTTTAATAGAGGCTTATAAGAGAATGGGTCCAGTATGGCATCGAATAGCCCAGCTGATTCCTGGCCGAACAGACGATCAATGCTCGAAACGATATAATGATGTCTTAGATCCCAAGATATCGGATCGATTAAGGCCGTGGTCACCAGAAGAAGATGCGAAATTACTTGAACAAGTTCAGAAACACGGCACCAAATGGAGAACCATTTCAAACGTCATTGATGGAAGAACTGGCCTGACGTGTAGGAATCGCTGGAGAAAGTTGATTTCTCCGAGCGTCAAGGGTGCTTCTGCCAAAGCAAAAGCGATTGCTGCCAATATTGCTGAGAGTGAAAAAAGTGGTGCTGCTAGTAAGAGGGTACAATCGGAAACACAGTCTCAAAATCAGGAGCCTCGAATTAGAATGTTCTATCCTCAGCAACAACAACAGAAAGCACCACCATCTTCAGATGTAAGTACAGTACATGATTCTGATGCTTTGGTATCAAACGATAGTAGCCCAGACAGCTCATCAGGAAGGAGCATAACTTCTGTTCCTGCTCTACTTAAAGGTAGTAATGATGGCCTTGTCGTTGTTGACTCGGATATGCAACAGAGAACCAGTAACTCCAACAACTCCAGCAACTACCAACTGGCGAATGGAGCTGTGACTCATGAGAAAATAATGGACAACGTAAACAATATCGGTTTGCAACAGACCGTTCCCGGACAATCATATAATGGGTTCAACGCTGAGAGGAATACCGTCCCAGTTCACAATTCCGTGACCACAAGATATACCTATACCTTGGAAGATCCAACCAATGCCGATACGACGCAGGAAACAGCCACCACAGCTGCTAATGCTCCGTCAATTTTATACAGAGATTTAGAGGCATTGGTTGCACTGGCCTCGAAATCTGGACAAAAGATCGTCATTCACCAGCATAATCATTACCATTACCACAAAAGCCCACCTTCACCAGTTCATGTTTCTTCCTCGTCCATACCATCCGGCAATAACGAAACAGCATCTAGTGATGCAGTCGCAACATATCATCCAGCGCATTCACTACTGAAACCAAATGCAATCTCACAACAACCATCTACTACCCCAACTGGTCCACTAATAGAATCTTTACTAGCTACACATCGTATGACACCAGAAGCAAGTACTCTAAGGCTTGGTAATGGAACAGCAACTACGCCAGTACCAACTACGCCAGGAACGTTTCTAGACCTTTCTGTGATTGATAATGATAACTTTATGTTTGATGAAGCGGATCTGGATTTCGATCTCGACGAGTTTCACGGTATCCCCTTTAATCCGTCATAATACTACTTGTCTATTTATTATATATATTTATTTACTAACAGCATGCATATCAGATGTGGTTTCACTACTACCACTACTGCTGCTGCTTGTTAACTTAAACGCTTTTCCGATCAAGTAGGTTTCGTTAGTCAATCAGTTGAAGCAATCAAACGAGAATGACTATTCATTTTTTTTTTGCACATTTTAGATTTACGCTCAGGCTGGACCCGATAGTCCATCATCGTCCATATCGTCCTCATCATCATCGTTCTGACTAAGAGCAATCCACATATGTTTCCAACTACCGCCCGCAAATTTCACAGGTGATTTACCTTCATTAACAAACCCCAACCGTTCATAAAATGGGACTAATCGATCATGTGCAATTAGAGCAATTCGATCAGCTATATGTTGGGTTGTGATGCGTTGGATATAATCACGAATGAGAATGGTTCCAATAGATTTGCCCTGGTATGAGGGATCCACTACTACCGAATGAATGCCTATTGTTCGACCTTCTTCGTGATGACCACGAGGGTCTTTGGGATCGATTGTCCGGCCGTATTGATCTACATCGGGCAGCTCCATAGACTCGTCGGTTATATGATCAGTTGTCATTTTAGTAGCCAGAATATGTGCTACTAATTTCTCGGAAGAAACACACGATTTGGAAGGAGGTAAGATGCTGCTGCTATGGCTGCTATCACTAGCAGCCTCATCGTTTGATTCTGATGATACATCCTCTGCATTGAACTCACGAATAAAAACGCCCGAGCTAAGTTCAGGACAAGCCCTTAATCGATATATGAACTTTTCTTTCGTACATCTTTCCTCTGCGGGAAACCCAAGCTCTTCCACACGAAGAAATGATTCCACATCTTTAAGACTCAATGGTCTTATAACCGCGTGAGGTGGTAGATCGTAAGTCATTGGTGATTCAGCCAGATTGGAAAACGCAATAAAACACGCAAGATCAATGGAAATTGATCAAAGAGATAAGGTCTAGAATTCAAATCAAAAATAAAAAGGTCGTTCTGTTGAGTTTGGATTGCTATGTCGGTCCCTAGTCACTATACAGACAATATGACAATGTCACTATTACAACCAGTTACAATTCAAACCACCAGTTTCAATCCTATCAATTGTTTTTTCCAACAAGATCGGAAGCCAGGAATCAAAAAAATTTAAGTGGTCTTATCCTATACCTTATAGATAGTTAGGTTGAGTCTGCAATGGATCCCACCCTTTGCCTGAAGCTTACTTACCATGTTACACCCGCATTCTGAAAAGCAGACGTCAGTCCGTCTGTCTGTCTAGCCCTGCACGGCTGTCACATTATACTTTTCTAGGACTGGTTTTGTGGAGACGACACGAGATATTGGATCGTACGCAGAAGCTATTCTACCATGACAAGAGGGGGCGAGCATATTGAATGTGGGGAATGCGAGCATCCATCAGCTGGTTACAGGCAGTGAGGCGGACAAGGAACAGAGTTTCGAGTTCATTTCGGTTGGTTGCAGATGGCGATCAACAGCAGCCACTGATGGTAGAAGTTGCTTTCCGAATTCTGTTGGTAAAGAATGCTTTTTTGGTTCTGAATATATACTAAAAATTACGCTAAAGCGTGTAGATGAAATATGACAGTTCTGTTCCACTGGCAGGTAGTTGCTCGTAAGTGCAAAAAAACTACAGCACCTTCTGTTCACGCCTGGTCTCCCACGGCATTACTGATCAAGGCTCTCAGAGGCTTGAATATGATTGATCGGACGGGAAATCTTATTTTACTCTGGATATGGCCGTAGCTGAGAAAATTGTACGGCACTCTCCCTTAACTCCCAACTATCGGTAACGTGACCCGGTCCATAAAATGGAGTAGTCCTGCCTGCAATGCTGTACGAGAGGACAAAATGAGGAGCGAAGAGCTCCACGAGATTGTTATGTGGTAATATGTAGTAATTGATAGCGAAGATAAAAAAAAACCCATTTATTTGAAGGTGGTAAGGTCACGTGATGTCCGTCGTTCTAACTGGAATTAGGACACAAAACAATAAGTGATGAGCTCCAACAGGTTGCTATGTAGTAGAATTTAGGAATTAATTACCAAGATGAAAAGAAAGGCATTTCGGTACCATAACCAGAATCCTAGTAGTCAGAGATCTGCCCTAAAATGTTGATTTTAAACTTGACAAGCCGTTATCTGGTGGCACAAGCTATTCGGCTTCCTTTGTATTGCTTTATTGTACTATTTTATAATTATATAAGACAGAGACTTAATTGATTATTATCTATCTATCTATCTATCTATCTGATAATAAGGCTGATCAGCAATGATAAAGACCTTTAACGAAATACCATGCATTCAAAAGCTGCAACTCCACTGCCAAAGATGCGATGCCAAGTTATTTGGGATTTTCCATAGTAATAATCACAGACCCAGAAATAGAGATTGGTCGAGAAAAGTCATGTCAGAAGTAGCTGTTGCTGATGTAGCTTCCGTGCCTGCAGTCCCAGTAATTCTTCCACTAGAACTGGTTGACAAATCCATTGGCTCCAAGATATGGGTGGTTCTAAAAGGTGACAAAGGTAAGCAGGTCAAGTCCAGATCACGAGAAAAAGTAATCCATCTAACGTGAAACTAGAATTTAGTGGAACTCTTGTGGGATTCGATGATTTCGTCAATATGGTTCTTCAGGATGTAACAGAATATAATAGTGATGGAACCCAGACCCAGTTGCCCAAAATCTTATTAAATGGAAGCAATATTTGTATGATAGTACCAGGAGGCTCGAGTCCGGAAGCTTAAGCTCAACAGTGTATTTTTTTTATTTAATATATATATTATTAGAGTCTGTTGTGTCACTTTTTTTCAAGAATATCCAAATCGATATCAGACAGTTTCCAAAGTATCATCTGAAACACCGATCGGTAGGGAGAAAACTTATTTGCTACAAACTCCATCTGTTTATGAACAGGAGCTGACCCGCTGAAATTCTTTACGGGTTTGGCCGGTTTACGATTCTGGGCTTTATCTGATTTCCCAGGTGAGTGAGTTCCTGATAACGGCTGAGACCAGTCCACGCTTTTCAGCTCTTGCTGTAGCCATGGTCGGCTCTTAACATAGTTGAGAAATCCCCTCTGGACACCTAAATCACCAATTGAAAAAACGTCCATTCGTTTGAGCGTAAAGAGCAAAAACATATCTGCTGACCAGGCTGGAATTGTTAGATAGCTGCCGATATGCCACACGTTTTATTACTTACGTCCAAGGCCCTTAAGCGATACGATTTTGTCCACCACTTCGTCATCCGGAGATGAATATAAGATCTCGTTCGAAAGAGATCCATTTGTAAACGCTTCAGCGAGTCCTTTCATATACTCGACTTTGCGGTTTGAAAGGCCGGCGGTTCGCAGTCTTTCATCGCTAGCTTCTAAAACAGCCTGTGGTTGTGGGAATGGCAGCTCAAGTCCCTTTTCAACTAGTTCACGCTTCTTCTTATCAAACTCTTTCTTGGTCGAGAACTTTTCTGGTGTCAAGGCATCAATCTCGTTTCTGATTTTGTCATCGAAAGAACCTTTGAATCGCCCCAAAATGGCCCTGGCAGATGCTCCAGAAACTTGTTGTCCTAAAATCCCTCGACCAAGTGATGCAAAGCAAGTCTGGGAATTATCCTCATATTGTGCTTCAGGATAATCTTGATCAATGTCTTTTGAATCACTAAAAAATGCCGGAAACGTGCTCCTTGCAATGATCTCTTGAAGAGTTGGGTCAATATCTATGACAAACTCCAATCCTTTTGCGAATGATGGTACATAGTTTCTGAAATGAATTGTTAATATAGATTGAGTTGACTGAGAGAGTTCATCAACATACGAGGTTTGTATAATACCGGTCGTGGTAGAAGACGAAGTCAATTCTATTTCAAGTTCAACCTTTACAGGTTTTGCTGGGGCCGAAATTTTAGCGACTTTTTTTTGATTGGTCACTGTACGTTTCTTGGTCGTCGTTGTCTTTGTCTCCGTCGTCATTAATTTATCATTTGCCTCTGGTTCATCTTCATCATATTCAGCCTTGTTGTTAGTTTTGCGCTTTCTAGTTATGGCCGATGCTTTTGTCACCTCGGTCGTGCTAATCTCCACAATCTGGGCTAAGAGCCGCTTGCTACTCCGTGTAACTGCCATATTCGACAGTGGACTTGACAAGGGACCAGCGACATGAGAAGTGCCACTACTATGTCTCTCACTTCTATATCAAGATCTGTCTATTGTTTATGCGGCTATTTATTGCTGCACAATATGTTAGTCGATTGATAAGCATACCGAATAGTGGAGATACGAGTTTAATTAGATGTTAGGGCACGGAATCAGACAGCATTAGACATATTAGATAGAATTGAACTGAACTAGACAACTAAATAGTTCTAGTATTTATTGATATCGGCTATATAAACATTTTAAAGTGTCCGTATTCTGATGAACAAAGTCCGCGTTATATCTTTGTTTGTATTGAAATATCAAGATAATTATATACAGATATTTATACACAGACGTTCATCGATGCTGTTATCAATATATCTTGTTTTCTTCTCTTTCCATCTTTTAACAACAGTCATTTACATGTCAGCAGACCTCAGTAGATGGTTGACCATTGCTGGATGAAATCTCAGGGGTTGATCTCAGGAGTTGATCTCAGGGGCTGATCTGCGTCGTTGAGCTACTGAGGCAAGAAGATAGGGGTTGGGGTGGGCTCTATAAACCTCATGTTTTGCTTCTTATCAATATGGAACATGGGTGATATTCCATCAACCGCTCATTAATAATAAATACTAGAGACTTGGGCATACAACTATATCGACCTTTAATCAATAATGAAACTTCTAATCACATTTGCCGGTAATGATACGGTATTAAATATTGAGGTCTCAGACGACATGTCTTTAGGAGATCTTAAAGCATATATTGAAACCGAGTCTTCAGTGGCCAGTTCATCCCAGGTTCTTGTTTACAAAACACAGCCTTTAGAAGACGATAATTTATCTTTGAGTAATTGGAACTTGCAGGATGACGATGTTATTGTCGTTGTTGAACGACCTCACGATCTTGGTACCTCTAGTGGGGCTCAGTCTGGAGCTGGAGCTAGTACTATTGGTGGTGCTCCAGACGACGTTGAATCAGAGGCGTTACGGCATCAGATATTAGGAGATCCGGGGCTTCAGCATCAGATTGGCCTTCGGTATCCTCAACTACAACAAGTCATCAATGATCCAGCTAGATTTAGAGAGTTAATGATGACTATTGCTCAGGATCGTCACCATCGAGAGTCAGGTGTTAACGATGAAATGAGGAGACTACAACAGGATCCTGATAATGAAGAGAATCAAAGGCGAATTTTAGAATTGATTCAGCAGGAGGCAGTTATGGAAAATCTTCAGACCGCCATGGAACATAATCCAGAAGTGTTTGGTAATGTGACTATGCTGTTTGTAGATGTACTTGTGAACGGCCACAAGGTCAAGGCATTTGTTGATTCTGGCGCTCAGGCTACTGTGATTAGTCCAGAGTGTGTAGAAAAATGTGGACTTTCGCATTTGATTGATGTCCGATTCAAGGGTGTGGCTCGTGGTGTAGGAACAGCCCAGATTCTTGGCAGAATCCATAGCGCTCCAATAAAAGTTGCCAATTCATTCTATCCTTGTAGTTTTACAGTCATGGAGGGCAAGTCGGTGGATTTACTGCTAGGTCTAGACATGCTACGAAGATATCAGGCTAATATCGATCTGAAGCGGAATGTCTTGGTATTTGGGGATTCAGAGTGTCCATTTCTAAGCGAATCTGAGATTCCTCGTATTTTCGAAGAAGAGGCTGCTGAAGCAGAGGCTGCTACGACTGCTGCTGCTACGACTGCTACTGCTGCGACTGCTACTGCTACCAGTGCCACCACCACCGCAGCTGCTGCCACTCCCACTGCTTTACCCTCTGCATCTTCCAGCTATACACGTACTCCATCTTCATTCCCAAACTCTGATATTCAAAACCTCATGGGCTTGGGCTTCTCAAGGGCAGAAGCCATTAATGCACTTCGTCAAACTGGTGGTAATGCCGAGATGGCTGCTGCTATATTATTCCAGTGATTGCCTGTACGGTTTGGCTCGTAGGCTGCCCGCATCTATATAGCGTAATCTGGATTACCATATTATTCTATAAAATTACACGATTGTCTTGATTTCATAAATATCGATAACATGACGATGTTGCTATAACAGGAACTGCTGTTGTTGCTGTTGTTGCTGCTGTTGCTGCTGTTGCTGTTGTTGTTGTTGTTGTTTCTGCTGCTGTTGCTTTAACGCCAGTTGTCTTCTCATGTAGACGATAACCTCGGGAAACAACATTTGAAGTCTGCGGTAAGCCTCTGCCAACACTGGGATTTCGGGCGGAGCAGATAAAATCTGCGGAAAAGTCGATTGAATCGACTTGGACTTGTCCGCCAGTGAAGCCAAGTATGCTAGATTGCACTGTAATCGTTTCATACATGAAACATATATGGAATCTGGGCTGTCCTTATTAGCATCATTAGCACTGGCTATGGCAAAGCGAAGGAGTTCTTGGTTGATTTCAAGAATTAGTGATACTCGTTTTCGATCATACTCTAGCTTTTGCTGATGCTGTGGAGATGCATTGGAACTAACCGGGGTGTTGATTATACTATTATTAGGCGTGTTCATGGGATTATTGTTGGCATTATTGAACGGGCTGTTAATTCGATTTATATTACTCGCATCATTACCAGTTGCTTCATTGTTGTTATTAGTATTATTGTTACTAAAACTGAACGAATAACCTGAATTGTTGATTGAATTATTGACATTGTGAGTAGGATTGGCCTGCTGGTAATTGAACCCAGAAGGATTGTTGGTGGGACCAGCAGAGTTGCCACCACCTCCACCAACATTACCTGGAGCCCCGTTAAATGTATTGGACATCATCGAATTTGCGCTCATTCCATTGGTTACATTAGGGCCTCCACTTGCACCACCACCTACTCCGTTAAACTGATCATTAGACATGATCAATCCATTTGGGTTAAACGAATCGTTAGCGAAATTGGATTGGAACTGTCCTTGGGAGTTCTGCTGTGGTAGTGGTGGTGGTGGTGGTTGTGACTGTTGAGGCTGAGAAAAGAAAAACCGTGAGTCTGGTGGTTCCTGTGATCCATTGAACATATTATTATTGTTATTACCGGTATTATTATTTCGAAACCCGCCACCATTTTTATCCTGTCCATTTAATCCATTTCCATTCATATCTCCCAGTGTAGTCAAATTCCCTAGTCCCATATTGGGCATGCTCATATTGCTAATATTAAAATTCGTTGCATTATTGTGCTGCTGAGGCGGCTTGCTAAGACTGTTATTGTTGCCTAAATTGACTTTCATAACGCCAAACCCGTCTAGATTCGACATTGTTAAATGCGGGGAGAACTACCAGATGGACGCAGAAGGCTCTAATTTGCAAATATACCAAGAGATGTTTTTACAAGTCCCTGCGGGTGATTTGGTGAGTTCCAACAGCAACTCCTGTTCGTTTTCAAGTCCCTACAAATTCGGGTTCTATCTTTATATCGCTTGAACAACGTATTTTCAGTCTACTGGTGTCAAGCTTTATGTAGTATAATATATCTGATTAAAGCTTGGTTCAATGTCAGATCTCGTCAAAAAGCACAGACTGACAGGGCTATATTGTCCCGCTAGTATTGTTTGTGCAGTATCAGAGTGCAGATTGAATTTCGCGAACTGACATTTAAACTCTGACTCAAGGGAGGGTAAGATGCAGCCAGCCGTGGGTGTTTCGATCCTTCTTCATTCAGGAATGTGAATTCGAACCATGGAAGAGAGAGAATACAGTAAAGAGGGTCTTTTGCACGAAATAAGTAAACATATACATTGTTTTTTCTAAATAGTTGTTTACATAATGACGGTAGAACCGAACTTGTCCTCATAACCGGGAAGATCCCATTTACCCTTCTTAACCATCTCATTAACCTTGGTTTCAATATCGGGGCGGGCAGCGACCAAGTCTTCCAAAGTCAAATCTTCGAAAGAACGTGCGGATTCGATGTTATCCAAAGTCTTTTGCAGTTCAGCAAGCTCGGTAGCAACCTTGCCTTCAGTGGCTTGAGCGTTTTCAACGGCCTTGGCTTCAAACGCCTCGATAGTTTTAAGTTGTTTAGACACATCGTAGGTCACAGGCTTGAATGATTTATAGGCTTGTTCAATTTCATCAACAACCTTTTGGTTCTTGAGTAATCCGCGGTAATGAGAAAAGTCGACTTCGGTGGATTGCTGGCTCAGCTCAAACACCTTCTTAAGAGCATCTTCATGTCTCTTACGGAATGCCTGCAAAGAACCAGCAGTGGCTCCAGTCAATCCAAGGGTGGAGATGACTTTTCCCCAATCAAGCTTAGTAGCAGATCTCTATAATGATGATTAGTTTCTATTTGGCTCGTACGTAGGTCACCAGCAGAACAGAGGAACAGAGGAACAGAGTAACAGAGGAACAGAGTAACAGAGGGGTAGCATAGCAATATTCGGCCATGAATTGCGGGCAATCTGTGAATGTGGCATTGGGCTGGAACACTCGGTCGGGATTAGAACATTAAAACATCTTGATTCACGCTTGTAGCGGAACCTTTTCTTGTTGTCGCGTCGTGAATCTTAGGCTCTACTTCAAATGGCGCCAAAGGTATTGCTGTAGCAAATTGATCCAATTCAACCATTGGTTCATCGTACTTTATTATTACTGATGTAATAACCATCATTGTCGGCTAACCATCATCCCGTTCCTTACACCACTCTTCCCAACTATCTACCCCATTCATTAAGCATCAACCAAAGCTCTACATCCATCCATCCTCTATAGCCCTGTTTATCCCTCCTTCTCCTTCTCCTCTCCTTTCCAATACATACAGCAACCGACATCTTGTTGATATGCGAAATGTTTCGGTGTCAACGTTCCTAGTGAATAATGAGAATATGAATGTCTATTTTTCATAAAGTGACTTCGTCAAACTGCTTGGCCAATCAGAACTGCCTTGGGACTTGGACGAGCAAAAAGGGCTGTTTATTCAAGCCAGCTCTATAGGTACCCTAACCTGACCGTAAGCCAAATCTAGAGACGCATGAAGCATGTTATCGAGCCGATCGCGTTAAGCTGTCTGTCAGGCACAGACTCATACAAAGCATTGAAAAAGATACACCATTGTCGGGTTTGTCAACCGTTTTCAGGAAACCATTCAGGAATGTTCCTGAGTCATTCAGAATCCTCAGCTCATAGAACAAACTGCAGGATTCATTTAAATAACCTCAATCAAATATCATAATTGTCCAGGGTTAGGTCTGCAACTGCATCTTAATAAGCTTCTCTCGATTATTATTATATACATGCTTATTTACTAGTATATAGATCTGTCTATACATGCATAGTGGAGAAGTTCTTGGTTGACAATTATTATGACTAGTTCATAGGTTCTTCGATTACTTCAAAAATGGGCAAAAAGGATAAAGTAAAGCCATTAAATGGGAATTCTAACTCGGTAAATAACACAGGGGGTCCAAGGACAAGCATCGCCTGTGAGCGATGCAGAAAAAGACATATCAAATGTGATGGAGCCGATATCTGTACAAATTGTCGCAAAGTAAATGCAGATTGTATCTATGTAGAAGGAGATAAGAAAATCGTCATTTCTTTGCGATTTTTACAGAAACTAAAACGAGATAATGAACGGTTGCGCAAATTAGCTAGTCATTATCGAAATCTGGCAAACGCCAATTCTGGTGGTGCCAAAGAACTGACGCTGGAAGAAGCTATAGACGATGATATTGAAATGGAACTTAATGCTATTTGTGAGGCCAACGACGTCGATGCTGCAGCAAAGGCCGATAGTAGCGACGAACCCTCTCCTTCTTCTTCGATTCGCTCGGCTCCTCCTCCACCCACCAATACTACCACTCCTGAAATAAGGATTAAAGTTAGCGATTCTCCTCAATCTGTTAATAGTTCTATTACCGCCAACACTAACAATATCGTGCATGAAGAATCTAAGCCTACTTGCTCCGAGCCACAGATGGTTACACTTCCAACAGAACATGGATGTGTAGTGATCCCATTAATGGACTCCTCAGGTAAGATCGAATCAAATGGAGGGTCTTTTCAAGGCACTTCTTCAATGTCGACCTTTGGAACGGACCTAAAGGGTCTTCTTCCTCGTCAGTCAGAGGTCGATCTGAATGAAATCTTGCCTTCTGGATCTTTACGGCGCCCTGTATCGGCTCATCTGCAACGAAATGATCTTACTTTTAGTTTGCAGGTATTTCAGGACTGCCGCGAGCACCCGTTCCAAGTAACTTTCGACCTACCTCCCTACGAACGAGCCGTAAGTGCTCATGAAATGTTTGAGATCTACTTGTGCGGTAGCTTTTACTTTTTTAATTCTTATGAATTTAGAAAGCGATTAAAAGACACCTATGACAACATGAAAACAGGCCAGTTAAATTTGCATGACTTATTATGGATTACCAAATTGTTACTGGTTCTAGCGCTGGGTGAGTTATATATTCTAGGAAACAGGCAGGCATATGAAAAGCGTGCAAGTGCAAAAGACGGTTCTCGCGATACTCGAACATCTACCACTCCGGAATGGGAATCGGATACTGCCACTATTAAAGGCTTTGCAGAAATTCTTTTCTTCCGGAAAGCGTCATGTCTAAGCAGAGTTCTGACGGATGAAATGCATAATGCACCATCCGTTGAATCTATTGAAGTTTTATTTTTAACATCATTTTTCCACCAAATTATGGATTGGCAGGTCGGCGCTTATCTGGTCAATGGTGTGGCATTACGAACTTCTCTCCTTCTAGGATTACACGTAGATGCAGGTAAAGACTCATTTACAGTCCATGAATTAGAACATAGACGAAGAATTTGGTGGTCTATTTTCCATTTCGACAGATACATTGCCGCCAAGGCTGGCCTTCCATTAACTATTTATGAAACAAGTATATTTGCTGAATTCCCAAGAGATATTGAAGGATCCGATAATGTACGCGGAGAGTTTCCCAAAGCAGACTATATCAATAGTTTTATTGAGGTCACTAAGATTGTAAGTTTTGCTCTTTCAGAACTGTATCAGCGCCAGCCAGATGCAACCATCAATGGTAATATTTTACCAGCCATTTATGAAGTTATGAATCGCTTGTTTGCGTGGAAGACTAAGTGGACCTCCAAATTGGACATTAACTGGAATCCATCCAGCACTGAGTTTGCTATTTCCAGAACCGCCGGCAATATTTATCATGAATATTTACACTGTGTCAATCTTACCGTACGACCGCTGCTATATCACTTTGTCCGTAAGCGGATCCTCGACCGTCATAATAATCCTGGTCCCATTGGTCTTTCTGGTTATTCCCAAAACATCATCACACTACTTAATGCATCTATGAGTGCCTCACTGCAAACAGTACAGTCGCTTCAATATCTACTTACGGTCGATCGCTTCGCAACCTTTGGCTATCTTGACAGAGAATATTGCTTTTCGGCTGCGTCGACATTAATGCTCTTCATTGTTGCATTTGGCGTTTCACAAATATGTTCCCCCACCATCGGCAAAGCGTTACAATTACTACATCACTCAGAACGGGCTGGCAATGGCCATTCGAGTATACGTAAAAAACAGCTCCTTAACCTCTGGTGTAGTTTCCAGTTTCTTGATCAATCCTTTATTATGGCCGTTGAGTCCGAGACATCGGAAGACAACCCAGAAAGGCCTGCATACTCTGTATCCTCTTCTCAGCAAAACAGTCTGCCCTCCAGTATAGCTCGCGAGCAGCAGCAAAACGGTATCACGTATCCAGTACAGCCACAACTGAAGCTGGTTTCCCCGCTGTCACAGTCACAGTCACAGTCACCTAATTTCTACCACGATCCAGCACAAGCCAATACCAATGTTTCGTATGCGGTAGAGCCATCTGTGGCTCTTCCTACACCAAATGAACTACACCAGCTCTCAAATATCTCTCTTGATGAATTCCAGGCTGAGAATATAAATTTCGGATTGGACGTAGAAAAAGATCTCTGGGAAGAAATCACTACTGAGGCGTCATGGTTGGGTAACGTATCGGATGAATTCCGTTCTTTAATTCAGGACAGTAGCATGTTTGGTCAGAATGGTAATATGAAGCTATGAGAACTATATATGTAATACTAATGTAACTAATAACGATGCTATTCTGCATGGGCAGCCATACCATGCATGAACTCACCAAGAGCCCCATCAGTCCATTCATTCAAGCGGTCACTCTTTGAAGTAGCCACGAAGCGAGTACCCAATTTCCTGATGGACTTAGCTTCTTCAGAATCTGCTTTCACTGCCGATAGCTCATTTGTTACAAAGGACAATGCCCCGTTTCTCGTAATCATAGATACCGAACCACTTGTTGTTTCCTGTACTTTGAGAAGTAGTGATTCGATTTTTATTGATGCAGATAATTCTTTTAGCGACATGGCATACTCAAACACTCCTTTATGCATATAAAGTACTACATCTTTCTGGGTTGAAAGACTATAGGTCAGCGCTTGCAGTAGCCACTGAATCTCCTTTGTGGCATTCTCTGAAGTAGTAGTAGTAATTGCTTTAAACATTGGTAGCTCAGTAGATCGTAGAGATGGTGATGACAATAGAAAGTCAATTGACTTTTCATGCAGATAGTGACCCGGATTTGTGATAATAGGTAGAGTCAACGCTATCATTACACACACACATGACGGCAAGTACTTCTCCTCATTGTCATTGTGGGATGAGAAATAGCTGACAATTTTCGATGCAAACAGTTTTATAGCAGTTTTGTCTCTGTAAGAAGAAGCGAGTTCCGATTCATCACTGACTGAGTAGATAATAGCAGCCATTATAGTTCTAGCAGAACTCGACAAATGAATTGGTGCCTCAGATGAGAGACAGCACACGACAAAACTAAGTCCATATGACTCAATAAAAACCTTCAGGTCGACACTTCCATTTTCTTTGAAAATCTCCGTTGAGCTTGCCAAAGCCATGAGAAGAAATTCAGAGTTATAAAGATTGTGGCTGGTCGGGTAAAGCATGCTAAAGTTTTTCATTGATTCTTGAGCCTCATTCAAAGTGAAATGATCCTGTATAGCGAACCAAGATAAAGGATTAAACTCTTGAACAGATCTCTTAATTTGTTCAATGTCCAACGACACCTCGAAACCGTCTTTAGTATTCACGAAAGTTGGCTGCCTTTCGTAATCATCAACTGAATTCTGTGAGGAGTGGAATTCCCAAGAGAATACTCTATTAGTCCATGGAGTGCCACTATAGCCTTCAATGCGCCTTATAATATCCAAGAGATAGGCATCATTTGGACTGTTGGAGCCGTTACACATGGTCAGCAGTCTATCCTGTAGTTGTAGATTTGACTGGCCTTTCGGGTCTATCATGAACAATTTCCAAATCAGCAACGCCAGAGTATCAGTCATGCTAACCAGGTTCTGATTAACAATGATCTGCAAGTGTTTCTTATAATCAACATTGCTGGCATCACCCAAAAAGACGATAGAGCAGGCCAACCTAACAACTACAGGTTCTTGAATCCACTTTGAAGTCGCACTTTCAAGAAGCGAGTTAATCAACATTTTAGGGACTGATGCCCAAACGTTCATCTTATATTTGCAGACGGCCCCATCTAGACATGTTAGGTTTCCATGAATATACATTTCAAGGTATTGACAGTACTTACCAAATGAAATCAGGAATTTCTTCAATCCCGGAGATATGCCAGAGTCCTCAGAAAGTCGCTTCGTTATCCACACAACACATTTCTGAAGCCAGGACTTCAAGGCATTCGAATTATACCTATAAAAAGCTCCGGCAAGATCAACGGTGGCAGACTGAAGGCTTATGGATCCAGAGACTTTATTAAAAAATTCGGCAATCTCTCCTAGCTCCTCGTTTGACAGAACGCTCAGACAACGTGATAGAAGGTCAAGAGCAGGAACAATAATGTCACTGCTATCCGTTATTAAATTTTGTAGAGCAAGCTTGGATCCGTTGCTGATCACACTGGAGTACATAGGGTTCTCGATTGCATCAACCTCCGACACAACACTTGCAATTTCAATCAAGTGTATTCCAGAGATATCTGGTAGCTGCCTAACAAAGGCTGGCAAGTGGCCAGTAGAACGAATAGACGAACATAACACGGTGATGTAGCCCTTATCGAGGAAAATACGTAGAACGTCGTCAAGGTCCTCCAAAGTTGAAGGTGAGCTGACTTCAAAATTTTCAGCCAGAGACTTGGCCAAACTGATGTCAATCGCTTCTCTTTTTGATATCAACGTTTTGAGCACCGCAGAATCCAATGGCTCCTTAAGGGCAGTCAGTCTATCAACGCAGAGCTTAAGCAAAGCAGTAGAGAGGTCATTATCATTGAATGCATTTGAAATATCAGAGGAGTCTAGAAGCGATACGCCAAATCCTAGTTGTTCCAGCGTGGCACTTGAAATGTTTTTCGCCACGTACGACTTAATCTCCAGAATATCGATATCTGAATCGAGAGAAATAAAGGACTGCAAGGTAGAAAAGTAACCTTTAGCGAGATCCACTCGGGAAGAAGAAGGCAATAGCAGATCCTTAAAAAACACCTCTCTTGAAAAATATGAAGACAAGGAAAGAGGAATACTTGCAAATAAGTGAGATACTAGCTTCCTATTTCCTGGTTCGTGAAGAAGTCTGAACTTTATCGCCTGTAATTCATAAGGGCCAACGATTTTGAATTGAAGGTCAGAGCGCTGAATGATGTCCTTAGAATCCCCAGATATAACAAAATCAAAACACTCGTTTAACTCCTGGTTCTCCTCCTTCCATCTCAGAAAACTGCTTGGCTGCAAAAACGATGCCCAGCCCAGTCCCGTCCTTTGAACGGCCAGTTCCGAGGCAGCAGACCAGCTCTCTCCACAAATACAGCAATCACGAATAAAGCACGACAACCATTTTTCAAGAGACACTTTAGGGGACTTCACAAACTTCCATTGTTCCAACATGGTAATAATAAGAGGGCTCATGACATCCGATTCATTGGTCCTTAACACCGCAAACTCATCCACGTACTTATAAGGAGATCTCATACACCGGGCGACTGATTCATCAAGAAATGTCCATAGCTTATCTTTATCTTCCTGCGATATTTCAGCCACAGCGCGAATAAGTGACCGGATCAATATTTCTACAGGAGATAATAGGCCATCGTCAGTGAATAACAGAGTAGGATTGGTTAAAACCCTGAGTAGCTGGCAAACTTGACTCGAAAACAAGTTACTGGATACACCTAGCTGAGCTAGTCTCGTGAACATTGAATATGCTGATCCTTGCGATTTGTTCCACCATTTACCCATTGTACTCAAAGACGTTTGTAATTGTAAACACTCTCTAATTTGAACCAGTTTGAGCCCATCAGCTTCGCTATCATCAAAAGCATCCTGCCAGTTAGTCAGAGCTGCGGGAAGTCCAAAACTAGATATAGACTCGGGAAATAGAGATGAGTAGAGTGATAGAGCTACAGTAATTGTAGCGTTAAGTAGAGAGCTGGATACAGTTTCAACTTCAAGCTTGCTCGAGCACGAAACTATAACCTGCAAATCCGGCAGTTGATCATTAATGGCGTATGTGATGTCGGAAAAATCCCAACCACGTCTAGCATATTCCTTCGAAACAAGGAGTGTTTTTCGTAGACTGAACACCAGTATCTGGCATGCAAGATATCTAACCAAGGGTACCTCGTAGGTCAAACACTTTGTGAGAGACGATGACTTAGAAATAGCTGAAGGTAGGATGCTCTCAACGACAACTGAAGGAGGTGGCGGCTGTAGTGACTGAAGGTGTGGAATTGGAAGCTGAATAACACGAGATAGAAAATTAGAGTAGGAAATCCAAAAAGATGATAGACGAGGGTGAAATGAAATGGACTCCAATCCAACCATAGCATAAGGAGCTACAAGCTCCGGACATGACCCAAGAATAGCAATGGATAAGTCCTGTTGTACAGCATCCTCCCATGGCTTTAAAAGTTTTAGTAATGATAGCAGCAGCCGATTGTTTATCGATTGTTCGATGGAGTGCTGAGGTGAAGCTGTATCATCGCGCTTAGTAGAAGAAGCTTTAATATTAGAGGGATACCACCCATTATCAAGAAATCGGATACCGTGAGTTGCATCGGTTGCCAATAATGTGAGAAATCTTGACAGCTCTGCAACCACTTCTTCCGATCTGGCAAATAGTTTTACTAAATTTCCAAGAGTCCAGTCATTGAAAAAGCTAATTTTTGTTGATTTAGTGAGTGCAGATTCCATCAAGACTTGGTCTGTAAGTACCTGTAACATTGAAACAATTAAATGGTCAGGATCCTGATTCAGTCGTTTGAACCAACCAGCGACGATTTTCTTTTGGAATATTAGGTCCTTTCTGATGATTGCAGAGCCATTTTTAATAAATGCTAGATAAAACGTGAGAAATGCTGTTCTCATTGATGCATGATTAGATGTGGTTGAAGACGGATCTTCAGAAGCTGATGCTAAAAGTTTTGGAAACGCTTTTAGAGATAAGTCTAGAGAAGAAAATAGATCTCCGGTATACGAGCCATTGTTAAACCTGGCTATTTCCGTCAATATTCTTAGTGCTGGATTGGTCATGCTAGGTCTATTAGAAAACAGACATCTGTAAATAATCTTCAGGTGATGTTCGATAATCTCTCTTATAACAATGGCGCCTTGTTTCTGAAGACTTGGCAGATTCTGGCCACAAGTAGCCAAGAACCAGCCCAGCTTACCGGTTGCAGAGACCAGTTTAGCATGATTATTTGTCTGAGAATAGTACGACCAGGCTTGAAGAATTTGACCAGAATACTTATCGGCAAATGCAGCTAAATTGTCAACATTTGATGCGGTACTAATATTTTTCTTTTCATCCTGACTAATGAGTGTTAACCTGTCACTCAGTTGGTCAAGCAGAGCAGCATCCACAGGATCTGACCTGCCTGAATCCCTTTTCCTTTTCTCTCCAATCATCACCGAACAGAATAAATTCACAGACTACTAAACAAATAATAGGTATTGAAGGAGCTAAATATATTTTTCTAATGCAGGGATGCGGCGTTGCATCTGAAAAAGAAAACCTTTCTATTAAGAAGCCTGTTTCACTATCACATCTTTTATAATCAATTAACATCTTTAATCTTGATTACACTACGGTGTGTTAGTGGAAATAAGCCACCAGATGAAGATTTGCCCAATATTTGCTGGTAAAGTCCGTCCAGCGTTGGGTAGTAGTAGTTGGATTGAGTATTCGCGGAGACTGATACTTTGTCGATATTATGGATACAGGCCATTACAATTATCTGGGGATCAGGATATAGTAATTTCCACACATTTCGCTCAACAGGTTATACGAGATACATGGGACTGGATAAAGTAAAGTTAAAGCTTTGTGTTTGATATGAATTGTTTCTCTCAATAGGAAGTGAGATTGAAACCTACGATAGTGGTTAGGGTATATTGATAACAGACGGATTTCGAATTTTTGTTTGACGATCAAGATCAAGAGAGATCAAAAAATAAAAATAAAAAAAGTTCGACATAAAGATAGTGGTCTATATATATACAAAATGGCGCGAAGTAAAGCTATGGATTTCTTCAGTGTCGACTCAGATGAGGAAATCGATTTAAGTGGGTCTGAAGAAGAAGAACGAGTAAATGAAGAAAAAGGCAAACATCACAAGCAATCCGGCAAGTATGATGATGAAGCCGATGATGATGATGATGATGATGAAGATGAAGATGAAGAGGAGAAACTGCAGGTAGATGAAAGCAAAGACAGAGAAGAGTCGAAAGCTGGGTCTATTACTCCCAGGAAACGTCACAGGGAATCTGAGATAGAAGAAGATGGCGAGGGAGATGACGATGACAGCGAGTCTGATAGTGATAAAAGGTCAAAAGGTAAACTAAAACCATTGACCAAAGAACAAGTTGAGGATGACCTAAAGAGAATCAAAAAGTCTGGTGTGGTATATATCTCTCGGATTCCCCCATATATGAAGCCCGCCAAGCTTCGGCAAATTCTATCCAGATTTGGAGAAATAAATAGGATCTTTCTGGCTCCTGAAGATCACAAGACGTACGTAAAGAGAGTCAAATACGGTGGTAATAAGAAAAAGAATTATACAGAAGGCTGGGCTGAATTTGTTAAAAAGAAAAACGCTAAGCTTGCGGCCGAGACTTTGAATGGTAACATCATTGGCGGGAAAAAAGGATCGTATTACCATGACGACATACTTAATGTCAAGTATCTTTCCAAATTCAAGTGGCAGAATCTTACAGAACAGATAGCTCTTGAGGCCCAATCAAGACAAGAGAAACTCCGTGCTGAAATTGCTCAAGCGACACGAGAGAATAAGATTTTCATTGAGAACGTTGAGCGGCATAAGATGATAGAGAATATTCAGAAGAAGCGGGCTGAAAAGTCTTCCAAAGATGGTCCTGGCACCAAAGATTCGAAAGCCGAAATCCGCAGGACTTTCCAGCAGCGACAAGTTGAATCAAGGCGGACTGACCCATCGAAGAAGTCTAATGACACTCATAGCGACAAGACTGTTTCTCGAGTTCTTAGTAAAGTGTTCTAGGTATACATTGTAGTCATTTACTAAATAAATTATTGTGCATTTTTTGGAAACTTCCTGTTCTAGGTCATTGATAATTTCTATAATTTACAAATCATCGTGATCGATTCCAGGAGATGAAGACGGAGCTTCATCATGATTGTCTTCCGATTTTTCCTTCTGAGCTACTTCGTCCAGGCCAGCTCTTTTTCTGCTTTTAAATTCCTCGTTTAGTGCAGCAATGGCATTGTCATATTCTGTCCATTCGGGGATTTGGCGACGGGCTCTATCGAGCTTTGGCTCCTTGGTTAAAGGGTTATTACATAGATCAATAGTTTTAGCAGTAGCTAAACTTTCATCAGAGCACCAAGTCTCGCACCAAAGCCAATCCTGAGGTAACGAAAAGATTGGAATAGACCGTTGCATATGATTAGGTAGGTCCTGATCCAAATTGGAAAGTGATCCAGGATCGGCAGACAGCATCTGGTATTGTTTCCTTAGGCGATCACCAGCAGCAAGCTCCCTGAATCGTTTGAGATCTACCACATAGAGTGCACTGATATGATATGGCAGTCCATCAAGGTATTTCTTCCAGTACCCCTGTTTCCAGAATCTGAACCCTTCCATTTCTTTCCTAGAATCACCCATTGGCGTATATCCATAGGGCGCTCCTTTCAGATCAATATCAACCAGCTCTTTTAGGTCAGTTCTTACTATTTGATCAGAATCAACAAAAATCACCTTATCCAGCGTCTGAGGGAACAAAGTATCCAAGAAGAGAATTTTGTAGCCCCAGATAGTTCGCTGCTTCTCCTTCTGACCTCTAAGCCAGTGTGGCCAGTTATAAGTAACCATCTCATACTCGAATCCATAGTGTTCAGCCAAAGCAGGCAGAAAATCTTTGAACGATGGGGATAAAAAGTTCTCAATAAGCCAAAACTTGACGGTATGATTCGTATGGCTCATGACACTGGCGGTCATTATGCTCAAAAGCCTTTCATAGAGATGACCACTTGCCACTGCAAAAATATTAATATCTGCTTGCTTATCGGCAATTGGCGCTGGCTCGTCAATCTCTTTGTTTCCAAATTTTGATCGTAGCCAGTCGATTCCACTCGAAATGCCAAGCACTGAATTATCCCGCTGATCAACAGAAGAATCTAAAACATCTTCATGTTCCATTCCAGGATGCCTCTTGAAGGCCGGGAAAATTGTGGCTCCGGTCATTTTAGTCAGCCATATTTTATTTGACTGAGTATTCGAAGAGGCCGAGGAGAGCCCTATAGAAATAAGATCAAAAATCTTTGAAGATCGTCCCTTCTTTGGCTTTAGTATCCATAACCCAGGATTGGCCTTTAGCTGTAAATATCCAAAGTTTGCCATCACAATGGTGTCAACTGTTTTAGTGCTCCCCAGCGTTCCCAAATCTAGAGCTAGGCCCCGCGGTGGAACATCTAAAGTAACATCAGTCGCATGGCCCTCGAGAAGAATATTAGATAGCTGATATGTACCTCGAAGCGCTCCATCTTTAGCAGCAGTGCTTAAGATAATATTGTCCAAATCATATTCGCACACCGATGGTGTGACAATCCAAGCATTTGGAGTCCTAAGTCCCAAGGTAAACAATGTATTTTGTGGCATATCAATAAACTCGACAGACTCTTCAATAAGATTGCCGCTTTCATCAAATGAGGGTCCTTCGGGAAGAGACAGCCGGTAGAACCGTTTAAGAGGGATGTCATCTCCCTCTAATGTCTTTGGATTTAGGATCACCTTTATTGATACCGGTAAGCTGCTTAGGGAAGAAATAAGCGACATATATTCCTGTCCTTTCTCACTTATAGGGTCTACCACAACCAGTAATCGAATCGACGCCTCGAGTTCCGGAACATTCCCCTTAACAGTTATGCTTGAGTTTCCTGTATGCCAGATGTCTGTGCTCACTCGTCGTGTTTTATCAGAACCATAATATGTAGAAGTGTACACTGAAACAAGCCTGTCATGAAAGTCAAACAAGTCACTGCGAATAGTTAGTACACCGAAGTAATCAAGTCTTTAGTTTCTTCGACTGCACATACCCTTCCAATTCATGTAGATGGTCTTTAGCTGCAGCAATAATAGGATCTATTCTTCTCGCACTTTCCATATCAGCCAAGAAGTGCAAATCCTCAGCAGTCAAGTAAGTATGGTCAGGAATCTTGAGCAATCTGCCAGCAAAGATCACATGAAGACCTTCAGCAAAACTAGGAAACTGATGAAGTGCCGTGTTGAACTTATCAATGATATCCCTTCCTTTATGTTTGTTGCCGTATTGAGAACCTATAGTTAATAATTTCTCAATACCATCTATATCATGAGGGTGTAAATATTCCCTGACTGTTGAGAGTCTTTCAGGTTCAGGAATTTCATTAATATTGTCCAACAAAGACACTACATTCGATCCCTGGTTACTTTGGCCCTTAGCCGAAGTAGGAATTGACTTGACTCGAACATTCTTTCCTTTGGTTTCCTCAGAGTCTAGGAATTTGAGCAGCTCAAGAAGCTGTTTCAATGTATTTTCTTCGTCAAAATCACCCACTAGCCAGACTGTCGTATAACCATCCGAATCACTATTGCTAGCCGTAGTCACAGTAGGAACCGCTAATCCTGCCACCTCAAAAGCTTGCTGAAGAGCACTTATATCTACATACTCGATCGTTGAGCTGTCTGGTGGGTTGATGATACTGTTTCTTCTTTTCAAACCATTTGAAATCAAGTAGTCCCGAATAGGAATGCTGTTTTTACCTCTTTTGTTATATTTGTATTTTCCAGACTCGATAAGTTTTTGCATCTCTTGAAGATCTCGTCTAAAGATGAACGAGGCTTCCATAAGGAGGTTCTGAACTTTATCCAGTATCACGCCATTAGCAAACACCACCTGTGGCGAGTGAGGAGCTAAATCGAAATCGATCATCCATCTTTTGGTCTCTTCCACAATGGAGTTCATTTCATCACCAGAAAGATCATCCAGCACTGCTTTGAACGTGATGGAATCAACCTCAAGGGCAGTGTGAAAAGCTTTCACGGGATCAACTTGTGATAACAGGTTACCCAAGTATGACTGAATTGCCATTGGGTTTGTTGGAAGAGCGTATCTTGACAGATAATGTAAATGTCTAGCTATAACATCAGTTGTCTCATCCACAATTAATGGTACAATACCGATCTGAACAGGAATTCCACGTGATACAAGACCTGTAGACTGAACAAAGTTATTCAAGCCTGCTAAGTCGGTGAAATCAAGTGCGAACACAAAGCTGTTCATATTGTGGCGTACAGGGTGTAATTGGCCCATTGATTGTAAAGGTACTAAAAACTCCTTGATATCTGTTGTCCACGCCCGAAACCTGGGATCATCCTCGATATTGTTGAGCCATATTAATGCATCTGTTCTATAATCATAGCGCTGAGAAGGACCTTCATCAAGGGCATCACCTACAATATTCTTGGTTATCATGTCAGCTGCTACGGATGGCTTGAAACCAAGATCTGCCATCCTTTTCACATGTGATCTCTCCCTATCTAAAGCCTCCAAAAGTTCAAATGGACTCTCATCACCGACAAAAGCAGGCGCCCCGTTAACTAGAATGGCGTTCTGGCCAGGACCCAAAATGCCATGCTCAGTGTTATAAAGCACATCTTCTGCTACATTATTATCAGAAGCAATCTCAGAGATCGCTTTGGAGTATTCTGGAAAATTTAGACTGACGTTGAGTAGTGCTTCGAATGGATTACCGTTAGATAGAATGTAATTTGCCGCTCTATATCCAAGTAACGGAATATCTTCTTTGCGTAGCACAGAATTGCTCGTAGCAGCTCTTAACTGTTGGTATTGAGATGGTTCCGTTTTGTTATCGTCGCCATCTTCATGCTTAATGCCACGATCATCAATTACGAGATAATCAGTTCTCTTAACATTCAATTCGACGCCGTATCCGGTAAGACTCTCGTTGTCACCAATTTCTAAATCTCCTTTTGAACGTCGGTATCGCAGAACATATTGAATCTTTCCTTGTAGAGCGGCAGAAATGAGATGAGAGTGAAAGGTTCCAAATGACTCGGACAGTAAGTCACCGTATAAGATGGCAATTGGTGCATCAGTCTTACTGCCAATTATTTTATCAGTTGGAAGAAGCTCTATATTTTCGTTGCCAGCACTTGAAATAGTTTTAAACGCAAATACCGTATCGATACTGCAGCTAGCTTCATTATTGTACACTAGAATATTTTCACATTCAGGCGAAGAAGCAGCATCGATCACAGCATCTCCCGACCAATGATCAAAATATTGATATTGAGCTTCGATCAATGCAGAATATCGATGACTAGCCAACGAAATGTCGACATACGGAACCTGTTCCACGCTTAAGAGATTTGTCGTTACCGCATGTTCCAGAAGTAAGTCATGCGTTTCCCTTTCAGATAATGGCCCAGCATTGTCGCCAGCTCTTGTTTCAATCAGAGCTGTAAATGCAGATACAGTTGTAAAAAATGCTTGAGGATTTTCCCCGGCGATCGCTTCAATTACGTCAAGTACAAAGGGGTGCTTTCTCCAAGGGGCCTTTAAATCAATTACTAGCGGAACATTGGTCGTCTCTTTGCTGGCTTCTTCGGATGCGAGCACCAAGCTATTGAACAAACCAGAAGCCAGCAATATTGCAATTGACCACAGACTTGCTAGTCCTATCAAAAGACTTTTCATTCTGCCTCGTTTGTTCTCCAGTTAGTTGGATTTTATATACTGAAACATCTACGAGCATAATAGGTAGCAGCCGAACACAATAACAGCGCACACGCATAGATATTATTCCTCGATGTTCGTGGGCATTAAACAGCCGTGCATAGTGTGTTATATTCCCCCTGAATATCTTCAACTTGTGGTAGATTTTACTATGTACATATGGAATAGATACTTATCTATATATCATTACTCTGGCGAAAGGACATCTGATGAAGTGTTGCCAATATCAGTCAAGAGCAGGACTCCAGTTGTCGGATTGATGTTGTCAACGGTACACATTGTCTGCTGTCCAATGACTGCTGGTAGAGCCTTTTCCTTGACTTGCATACTTCCAAAGATGCCCCAATCAGATAAATAAACACGCTGTGTTGATTGGGAATGCGATACCGAGGAGGAGACAACACAGTTCAAAGCTTTTGCCGACCCATGGTTCACAACAGCGCTTTGTAGTTTCTTCAACACCCAATAAGTTAATGACTTTTTCTGTGCCGAGTTGATGACACTCTGCATAGTCTGAAGTCTCATAGCAATAGTTTCTAGCTGCTCAACAGACAACATATCGCTAGATGTTATTTGACCATCGGATCTTGTGGGACTTAATAAATGCGAAGAAATCTGCCAGTGAGTGACAACATCAGCAAATCGACGGAGTGGAGAAGTTGCACCACAATATTCAGCTAGACCCAGTGATTGATGGCTTGCTGGTTGAACTGATAGTCTCGATGGTCTAATGGCTTCTAGAAGTTGCAGACTGTTCTCATCGTTTATGTTTTTTTCAGTTATTGGCCTCAGTTCGGGCCTTTTCCCAGTACTTGGGAAAACTATCGACTGTGTACGATATATGTTGGGAATCGACTGATCTTTGGTAAACCTCGCAACTAGGCTGTTTGCTGCTATCATAAGCTCAGATACCAATATATGGGCCGGTGTCGTTGATTTATCGAACGATATGGCCACTTCGCTTGTATCTTCGATACTATCAGTGTCCATCTCGCCATCCCGCGAGCCAGTGACCATTCGAACTTTCACAGCAGCTCTTTGTAGACTGAAACTGAGTGCTCCATTTCCAACTCTTCTGTTCATCAATTTGATAGAAACATCATGCAACCTCTTCAAATTCCTAATTCGTTCGCCAGATCCAACTAGAGTGTCATCAGATTTCTGGCCCAATAACTCGTTGACTTCATCATAAGTTATGTTTATAATATTATTGATCCATTGAGGCTTGATTTCGGTTGACCCTTCAATGATCTTGTGCTCGGCCTCATCATAAGAAAATGAAATCGACAGACACTTTTTGGAGCCTAATCTTGACTCGAGCGAAAACTGATCGGTAAATTCAGTAGGAAACATTGTTATTGGTCCATAAGGAAAATAAGCTGTAGAAGCCTGGTTGTAGGCGGCTTTCAGCAAGTCATTGTCAAGCGAGCTGAAGCTAGACGTTGGATCTGCAATATGGATGCCAATACGAATCTTTGAGCCGGACAACTTTTTAATGGAGATTCCGTCATCTATTTCATGGCTGCCACTGGCATCAATACAGTAAACAGGAGTATCGGTTCCTACATCTTCACGAAGAGTAGCCAGTCTATCGAATTTTTCCATGCCAAGTGAGACTGGTGGTACAATAGAAGGGGCTCTTAAAAAATCATAAATATGCGCATCGAAAAAAGGGCCTTGAACTGTATTGGTAAGCCCAAGATTGGCTTGTAAATCTAATGCATCAGAGGGCTGAATCTTACCTTCTTCAGATCTGAAGCATGAGAGTCTTCTTAGCAGAGATAAAGTAGCAGATTGAGAATAGACGTCATGTGGGTTAATATCGCCAAGTGAGTACCGCTTTATCAATGACGATAATAGCGGCGATGTTGATGTTGTTGCTGGCATTGATGCAGATAATTGTGCTTCTAAAGCATCAATTACTCCGCCAGGCGAGCTTTTTGCCTGGGAGAGAGCTCTATCGAAGGCTTTAACTTCGTCTTTGGGAAGTACTGTCAATACTGTGTCTTTTGGACTGATGATGACTTTTCGTTCAAATATTATGCTTACCGCTTCATATAAGGAGAAAAGCAAACTAGCTGATACAGTTGGAGAATTCGCGATAGGGCTCTGTTCGGGAGGAAATTGACCAGCTAGATTGGATGTTGAATCTGATTGGATTGAAGTCGATTGTGAGGACTGCTTCAACGCCTTGATACATTTGTCAACCTCTTGAGCTAGCTGAAAAAATGGAATGTTTATGGCCAGATTGTTTTCAGCTCTTCTACTAGTCCCAGAAATGTGTCGTTCGATGACCGGTAACACCTTGTCCCATTCGGCATATTTGTCAGTAACTAATGATCTCAATACAGGACATACTGCTCTCTTAATGACATTATTCAGACACAGGGTCGAAGAGCCATCAACATCTAGGTGTTCAATACAAGTGGATAAGTGAGTCGGAGAGGTTAAATTGCCGAAGCTGAAGATAATCTCCGATTTGTTTACTCCAGTGATGATTCCCGATGGATCACATGCAAGAAAGTCTTTTTCTAATAGAGGTATGTGTGCCATTTTAGAATCAATTTTTTCTTTTGTAGTCTGTAGTAATACCACAGGTCCAGCATATTTTGAAAGAACCAGATCTCCAATATCTGGAGAACTTGTAAAATCAGAATATGATACAGGACCAAAAGGACGAATGATATTTTTTTGTGGGGCATATTTACCGGCCTGAACTTTGAAATAGCCAGCACTTCTCCGTTTTATTCCTGATAGTATCTGTCCATAACTAAGTGGTTTGATCAGAGAAGGATCTAGTGCAGGATCTTTTGCGCTTGTTTCAGACGTTTGATGGGAAACAGGAAGAGGAGAAAAAGCTTTTGGTCGTCTTGAAGCATTTGGCTCTCTAGCTACACTGCTAGCATATGTCCTACCACATCTACCCGAGGTAGAGACCTGATTGGATCTTCTAAACAAACGTTTAACACTCATTTGAGAGTAAACTTTGAGCTGGTATCCCTGTCTATCATATAAGAACAATGCCGAAATGAGCTTGAGACTGTCTGCTAAGTATTCTAGATCAATACTCGTTTGATCTGCATATAATATTTTTTTACCATAGAAGAGTCACGTGATTGAAATTAATATACATCAATATTGATTTATAGAGATTGGTTTACCGAAGCTCTGTGGATCGTGGGTTACAGATTGCTCAGAAATTTGAACTAAAAAGTTACGGCATATATCTAAGTTAAATATATTTGTCTCTTTCTTTGAATCTATATACAATTTATGTGCTATGCTAGTTAACGTAGAACCACTTTTCAGGAATCAAAGATGGGGTCTTTTGGGAAATAATTGTTCCTTCGGGAAGCTTTTCACCGGCATTTTCACTGTAGCCAGGAGTTCCTTTCAAGGAAGTATTGATTCTATAATTGATGTTAGTCATAAGTAGCAAGCCCAACCAGAAGGAACCACCGACTTACTCGTTAATACCAAATTCATTTTGCTTCTGATTTATCAGAGTCTGCCACGCATTATGACATTCGTTTATAATACGAATTGTCTCTGCTCGGTTTTTTACATCTCCTACCACGTTTTTAGGTTTACCGTCGGGGACCTTATAGTTTTGGAACCAGCTTAAAGTAGCCTCTAGTAATCCAGGACAGAATGTCTTGATATCATCAATGTCATTCAATTTGTCAGCTAGCGGATCATCTGTGGAAATAGCGAGAACCTTCCAATCCGTTTCACCCTCATCAATCATTGGCATGCATCCAAGTACTTTGACTTGTTTGACCTGTCCACTATAGCCAATAGACTGGCCAATTTCACAGACATCAATAGGGTCGTCATCTCCACCAGCTCCTGTGCCGGGATCAATATGATTAGGATCTTCCCAAGTTTGAGGAATTGCTCCATAGTTGTGTATATATCCTTTATAAGGAAACACATTTGCAACATATCTCAAGTTTCCTTTCTTAGTATCCT
This sequence comes from Sugiyamaella neomexicana, assembly GCA_030555635.1. Taxonomy (NCBI): domain Eukaryota; kingdom Fungi; phylum Ascomycota; class Dipodascomycetes; order Dipodascales; family Trichomonascaceae; genus Sugiyamaella; species Sugiyamaella neomexicana. Next base: position 224,483 of record JANIWN010000009.1, read on the forward strand.
GCAAGATTGGATTCAACTCATGGGATTTGGAAATCTCCATTTTAGCATTGCTCCATCTTGGAACCTCTACAATCATATTATATATGCCGTCATTTTGTATATTTGATTTATCTTTTAGACAGACATCGTGCAGGGCAGATATAGGATTGCCATTACTATCTTGAAGATAAAATCGAAGTTCACTAGTGTTGGGCTTGCCGATTTGTCGTACAGTATAGGTTGACGCAAACCTTATCGATCTGTTAGACACAGACGATGTTAAACCATGAATTCTTGATAACAGACTTGGCATATTTTGCAGGAATGCTATATATAACTGTAAAGATTAATGCCAGATCTATTTGAATAACTGCCATAAACGAACAAAAAACTGCTATTCAAGCCGCAGATCAGTTCACACTATGGTTCGCGACAAAAGTGAACAACAAACAGCACAATTGATCGGGTCTTTTTATTGGGCTGTTGGTAAACTAAGGAAAATTTAACGACATCTTAAATCCACATGTGTCTGACAGGTATGCGTATTATATATATTTATTCTCTTTCGGCTGAACTACGGGATTTCTGGATCTCGCGATAACCTAACCACTATCGCTTATCTGCTGTTTGCCGATCAATCCCCTGAGCAGGAACCGTTATTTATATCGAGTCTGTTCCAACAAATAATTATAGATTGATCTATATATGCTCTTTTACATATTTTTCCATAATATTCGATTGACGTACATTCATGCGGTATTAGCACTATTACGATGAGATCTATCTGTCGATGACCATAAAAGACGAGATCTATAATATCTAGCATCGTGTTAGAATACGTTTTTTTCATAAAATACTCCTCTTTGTATTTGCTTCCGATACTTTATCATTACCATGGTTAGTTGGTGATGATGAAGACAAGAAAACTGCTCTCGGCCGCCGTCTTACTCCAAGTCCTTAGTCATTCACTAGCACATATGGAAATGATTATGCCCCCGCCTATTAAATCTAAATACAATCGAAATTACGACTTTGCACATGTCGATTATTCTTACAATGACCCACTTGGAGTTTTTCCCTGTAAAGGGTATCACTTACATGAACCCCATCGTCCGACTGCCAGATATATAGTAGGGGACAAACAGTTATTAAAGTGGGTTACAATTGTTTTTGTTTATTGCCAGCATTAATAGTACTTCTAAACACAAACTAACTAATTCTAGAGTTGAAGGTGCCGCCAATCATGAAGGAGGGTCTTGTCAGATTTCATTGTCTTACGACGTTGGTCGTACTTTTACCGTCATCAAGTCAATTATAGGAGGATGTCCCCTTAAATATTCCTACGAGTTCATAGTGCCGAAGAATGCTCCGTCCGGTAGAGCACTGTTATCATGGACATGGATTTCTCACAATGGAAACAGAGATCTTTATCAGAATTGTGCATGGGTGGACATTATAAACTCCGAAATAGAAGAGGATGAGAATGATGGCGAATTCGAAGGTCCAGAGATGTTTATAGCCCAGATCCCAGGATCTTGTGTTGTAGCCGAGGGATACGATTTTGTGTATCCATATCCAGGACCACAGGTAGAATACGGTGGAGCTGTAGAGAACTATACAATTATATGTGAAGACTGCTCATCAAGATATCAAGGAGATCAGCGAAGTAGATTCAACCCAGAGCTAAACAATACTTGCATTATCCGTAGCCATTATAATGATTAGTAAATCAATAGATATCATTAAATACATAGCGAGGAGATTTTGAACATAAGTCGTTACAACATTAATCATTGACAGGAGATTTCAGGTGAGGTGGGGAAGAAGATATTTTTTGTTTTGGCTCTCATGGCTTTGTAGCATAAAACAAATGTAGACTGCCAGCTTCGTAATAGTGCATTTCAACAGCATGTTTGGACCTATATTTGAAGGCATCAATCTCATGTTGTTGAAAGTCACTGAAATACTTGACTAAAGACAAGGTATAGTATGATGACAGTAGATCAGTTAGTTGACCGATCTGGCCAGCCCAGGCACGAGGTAGCGCCACCATAGCTCGATGAATGTTTTCAAACCCAACTGCATGTAATCTCGATCCACATTTGTGAGATGGGAAAGGTTCGACATTTCTAGCCACAACTCCTGCTTGATATCTGTCCCATAAGCTTTGATCGATTGGACTTCGGTTAAGCAGAGTGTAATCGGATATTAGTAGCTCAATGGTTCCACCCGGTTTGAGGATTCGAAACAGTTCATTGAACACAATTTCCCACTGATCGGATTTTAACAGGTACCAAAGAGTTTTGGCACTTATTACATCAAAGAAATTATCGTCAAATGGCAATTGGCCCAGAGAATGGCCTACAAATGGAATATAATTGGAGGGCCCTTCATGATTAGGAGGAGAAGAATAGGTGGTTTGAGAAGGATCAAACTTTAATCCATAGACCATTGCATCAGGATAGTCGATTGCTAGCTGCCATGCCCAGTGATCTTTAAATACTCCTTGAATGTCTAAAACACACTTTCCAGAGCTCCCAGCCACCGCTTCCAAAGCCTTTGGAGAAAATAACAGCTGGTTCTGAAACAGAAACCGCAGTGCCATCATAAGCCACAACTCAATAATGTGAGTATTTCTAAACCCGGTGTCCGAGTATTGTAACCATGCTTCCTTACGAGTCGAGGCATATATTAAAGAGTCCGACAATCGACTGTTGCTCACAAATTTAACAAACATTTCCCAGACCATCTTATTAGTAGCATTTACATCGACTGTCGGAGAAGGCTGGGGTCTTGTTGCCGCCGTTCTAGGAGTGGTTGCAGTCGAACCAGGCAGGGAACCCACAGATGAAGCAGCACTAACTTGGCTCAACTGACTCACTTGGGACAACTTTCTAGGCGGGAAGATGGATGAAGATGATGACTCTAAATTCAAATGATCAGATAATTTACTCATATAATTGGTGGAGCTTAAACCAGTGACAGATGTGGCGGTTCCCAGGGAAGTAGACAGAGGAGACACACTACCAGCAACTCGGGGGCGATTTAAGGGCGCCTTGGCCTGAGCAGAAAAGTCTGTTGAATTGGATCTCTCTTTCACAGGATTTGGAGTGATGGTCTCGGAAGCAGAGAGTGATAAAGGTTGAATGGAACTTGACGATGATGATAAGGGCTGAAAAGATTTAGGAGACATTTGTCCATGGCTCTCAGAGGGTGGTGGTGGCGGGGTAGCAGCACTAATGGAAGATGAATGCTGACTGCTGACACCACTGTCGACATTCTGACGATTTGCTAACTGTTCATAATAACTCGCAAGTGCGTTGCCGGTCACAGCCTCGGGGCTATTTGTCGGTAACACGTTAGCAGAAGATTTCGAAGCCAAAGAAGAAGAACCGCCTGAAATTGACCCAGACCGAGAAGAGCTGTCTAGATCGCTTGTTTGTGAAGTCGGAGTCAGAGGACCAAGTGTAGCAGCTAATAAGCCCGTATCACTTTTTTTCCGATATGCACCACCAGGAAGGCCAGCTATCGAGGTAAACTGCGGTAAATTTATCGGGGTTGTCGCGACAGCAGCGTCTTGGCTACCGGTACTAGAGTTTCGTCTATATGCCAGACTGCTATCGGTTGACATGATAGAGTCGGTTCTTGCTCCGTTCGAAGGTTCAGTAACATCGGTAGGGCTACCAGTATGATGACTGTTCTGCTGTTGCTGCTGCTGCTGCTGTTGTTGTTGTTGAACAGGAACCGCCATAGATGGTAAAGATATTGTGCTGCCATCATGAGCACACGAAGATGAAGACATTACTGACGGCGTATGGGAAATAGTATTTGTCTTGCGAGGCACACGAAGAAAATGTGAACTGTTGTCGTCTTCACCAGTTGATATAGACCGTTGCGATGACACAGGAGGCGACAAATCTGCAATCTGTGGTTGAGAGTTGGATCTATTTCGTTGAGCACTGGCAAAAAAACTATGTCGATGGCTATGGCCACTACTGGTGCTACTTTCACGTTCACGCCCAGATATGATGGAAGCCGAGTCGTCTTCAGAATGAGAGGGAGACGAGGTTCTAGAAATGGAGGCGATGCGGGATTTGCGCGACGAAAAGAAATGAGATGCTATATTGTTGAAAACGGGTTGTTTAGGATGGGATTGTTGTGGTAATGGAGGAGGGACTTGATGGTGCTGGTCTTTTGTTAATGTGGTATTGGTTGGGCTGGTAGATAGACTATCACTATTGCTCAGGCTATTGCTTCTAGAATGTGGCTGTGACGACGAAGCAGTAAAAGAAGTCCTTAATTCACCGGTCGGGGCATAGTTCGGCTCTCTGAATGAGTCGTGGCTATTTTTGGATTGCGGTGGAGGCCGTCGAGAGGGCTGTGGAGCAGGAACGTAATGATGGGGATGAATAAAAGCACTTGATAACGAAGTATCGGAACTGGAAGTGGGTCGTTTGGAAATGTCGCTTAGATTACCAGAGCTTGACCCAGAACCTGATGTAGTGGCCTTGGAGCTTGCTCTTTTGAAAGGCATGATACTAATAGGCACAATGCAAAATTAGCACACGATCTATGAATAGTTGTGAGCGCCGCTATCCAACTGTCATTTACAAAGGGATGTTTACTAGCTGAATTGGGAGTTAGTCAGAGACGGAATGCCATTATATATATAAGGATTAGCACCCAATCTGTCTGTCGCTCCACCACCACCAGTTTTTAACGTTTACTTACTCAATCTACGACTAGGCTGCCAACTTAAAAAGTACAGAGTTTGAATTGAACAATCTTGTGAATGACGGCGTGTCGACTAAGTAAAAAAAAAAAAAAAAAAGAAAAAGAAAAAGGAGCGAGTAATGATAATTTGGTCTGTGAGATGAGATGAGATGAGATGAACAGGAAAAGTCTATCTCAAGATAAAATTGGTCCGGCTGACAGAATTGTTGTCAAGGGTGTCCCGTTGGATTCCGTCAATGAAGATCCGTCCGAACAAGCCTTGTTAGCAATAAGAAAAGGAAGATTAGTTGTTAGTTGGATGGATAGTCTGAAAACAACAACTTTTTTAGTACCCCATTAATTAGTTCGCCTTGAGAAGCAGCAGTTTTTTTGTTTTTGTTTGCAGCACCTCCAGCAGGAGATCAATATATATATGCGGGCGCACCACTCACTGGCTGGCTTTTTCAAGCCTAAGCTTAGTAGCCGATTGCAGGCTTGTTCTTATCGATGTTGGGACCAAAGCGCCTGCGATCCACCTCCCAGCATCGATAGGACTTAGCAGCGCCCAGCATCGACAGCCAAGCAGGCCTGTAAATCCCTGCCAGTGGCGCTGTCCGTGCTGCACCAAGTCATGGTGGTGGGTGGGTGGTACCCGCCTGCCTCTGGGCTGCATCGCCACGACCACTGCCACAGAGAGCAAGAGCAAATCTTGATTGGGCCTGATTAGCTGTGCAATCAACTCCGATCTAATGGCCTTCACCTCTGCCATGATACGGCCGCCTGGTTCCGCGATCGACTGGGCTGGGGGGTGGGGATGATGATGGGCAGTGCCTCTGGCGGCTGGGCTCTGCCCAGACCCGTGGCTCGAGCTGCGCTCGAGGGTCTGGGTCTGACTTGTTATTAAGGATTGCATGTACTTTGCTTATATCACAGCAAATGAGATAGAATATATGTTAATTTGGCAGTCAAGTGAGCGGCGGAAAGGCGATCTCGAAGTCGTCTTCGCACGGGCCGTGGAGTGCTGACGGCTCGTAGACGTGGCGGTGGAGGAATCGGATCCGGTTGGCGAAGATTGTCCTGAGTTCGGCAATAGGGACGCGGACGAGTAATTAGTCGGTCAGATGGATCAGGTTCTTCTTCTGTAAACTGGTAATAGAGAGTTTTTGTATCGGCCTCGTTCTCATAGTCGTTGTCAATCTTGTCCATCGTTTGGATGACGTCTGAAACGCTTACAGCCGTCTTCTGCTGGTAGGCCTCGACACCAACAACTGTCACGGTTTCGGCTGCATTCGCCGATGACGAGGAACAACTAGAATTTCGACATGCGCTGACTACTATAGTTTGATCGCATGGCTTATTAGGGCTTGCAGTCACCGTAACATAATCATCGGTGTCAATGTTCCCTGCACTCGTTCCTTGTATATCATTTGTCTTTGCTGCTCGTTGTTGCTTGCGCAGCTTCTTTTGCTTTCGTCGTTTAGCAGACTTTTTTTTCTTATGTACCATATATTCAATAGGACCGGATAATACCCAACACCTGAAGAGCTAATATATTGGCTGTGATACTATATAGTGACCAATATATTATGGAGTTGGTGATGTATTGACATAACTACCAGGCAGTATATTTTCATAGAGACCAATATATTATGGATCTGGTGATGTATGGACATAATGATCAGGCTATATATACTTTTATATTTACCCCTGAGAATTAAGGTTATTGTGGGGAACTCTTTCAACTACCGCACGGCTGTAGGGACCCTCCAGCATCTGAACCAGCCCGACCCTGTCTCGCGGAGCGGGCACTCAAACCACGAGTACCAAGCCCTCGAGCGAAGCTCGAGCTACGGGTCTGGGCAGAGCCCAGCCGCCGGAGGCACACACCGGGGGGCCATCACAGAAAAAAAAACACTTGTCTCTATTTAACTAGATGCTTCTTGATTGCCTCTCTCAACAGACTAATGGTCTTACTAGGGTCGGCGCTCTTATAAACGCTAGTGCCGGCCACAACCACATTGGCCCCGGCACCAGCAGCAGCCTCAACGGTGTCAGGACCCAGACCACCATCGACCTCGACATTGAGATTCGGATACTTTGCACGTAACGTCTCTACCTTGGGCATCATTTCAGCCATGAACGACTGGCCACCAAAACCGGGTTCCACAGTCATGACCAGAATCATATCAAGCTTGTCAGCTAGAGGATATACTACTTCAACGGGGGTTTTGGGGCGAATTGCCATACCAACCTTCATACCGGAAGCTCTGATCTTGTCTATCACTTGTTGGTGATTGTTTTCCTCAAGACACGCTTCATAATGAAATGTATAAGAATCTCCACCGGCAGCGGCCATATCATCAATCCACTGAAGAGGGTTAGACACCATCATATGGCAATCAAAGTATACCAAGGACTTTGGCACCTTATTTCGAAGTCCCTTGACGACCATTGGGCCAAATGAGATGTTGGGCACAAAATGGCCATCCATGATATCCACATGGAGCCAGTCGGCTCCAGCATCGACGATTTTCTGTGAGTCCCTTCCAAGATCTCCAAAGTCGCCTTGTCAGTTAGTATATATATATATCTACCACCAACAAAAAGTTGGTCAAACTCTTAATACTTACCAGACAGAATCGACGGGGCAATGATTGCTTCTAAAGTCATTTTTGTGGAGAATTGAAAAGGATACGATGGTCTCTCGAGAGAAGAAGCAGTGAGAGTTTATTCGCGACCCAACCGCATAGGCAGCGGCAGGGTTAGGCGGTTCAACCAAACATCCAGGCTCAACTTAATAATACTATTCTAATTTGCTAATTACTTATTTTGGTTCTTCAAATCATTTTGGCTAAACGACAACTTTTAGTATCTAGTTTTTTTTGTTTATTTTGTTTATTATCAATCAAATCAATCCCTGCCGTAGGTTTTTGTGTTTAGATTACAAACACTATTGGGATACTGACACAAGCCAAAATCAAAGCCATGGCTGTTTGCTTGAATCGAACGAGTTCCATCGACCCGGCTGAAACGCTCTCGGCCGCAGAGTTCATGTTCCATGGTGCTTTATCAGAATGAGAGAGAGCAGATGGTGGCGACAGTCGCATATTGGTATATAAAGGAGCCAATAGTCTCGAACCAGACGCCCTATCATTATCAGTTGATTTTGAGTTATCATCTCTCGATTGAAAATCAGATTTGATTGACCGTTCTTCGGATTTTGTAACTGTGGTAGTACTACTGTTTACACTGCCTGTTGTTGTAGTAGTAGACTCAGTAAGAGTTGAAACTGAACTTGTAGTGGATTCGCTTGGTGCTGCCGTAGGGTCTATGATTACTGGTGTTTCAGTCGATCCCGGTACTTCAGGTTGAGGGCTTAAGCTAACATCTGGCAGGGTGGTTGGATTCTGGTCAGCCATCGAGTCAGATTCATGTTCCTCTTTTTCTTGTTCCTGGTTCTGGTTCTGGTTCTGGTTCTGGTTCTGGTTCTGGTTCTGGTTCTGCTTTTGGTTTTGGTTTTGGTTTTGGTTTTGGTTTTGGTCCTGGTTCTGGTTCTCGTCTTGGTTCTGGTTCTGGTCCTGGTTCTCGTCCTGATTCTGATTCTGATCCTGGTTCTCGTCCTGATTCTGACTCTGATCCTGATCCTGGTCCTGGTCTTGGGCTGGGTTCTCTGGCTCATCTACGTGCTCGTTAGATGGCTCAGATACCTGCTCATGTTCGTGCTCGGAATTGCTATCTTGTTCGTGGTTTTGTTGGGGATCTTCGGTAGTTTCTTGCTCGCTTTGAGGCCCTTGCTCGATCTCCGTCTGAATCTTTGACTCGTTCCCCTTGTGACCCTTGGCATCGTCAATATTCATAGGTCTTGATGAACTTGTACCACTAGTAGCAGATCTAGGGTCAGACTCAGTGCGAGAACTGCTATCATGAGTGTCGGAGTCATCAGCAGCTTCGTCATAATTAGAATGGGCCCATACCGAGTTTTTGTTAGAATGATGTTCATTATCGGAAGTAGCAGGTAGAACAGCCGTTGCAGATTGGGTCTTTTTTATTAATCCAGACTCCGAAAATAAGAGAGATCCGTTTTCCGTCTGCTTAGATACATGCTGAATGTTGTCATCACCCTCTTGGGTCGAAGCAGAGGCGTAATCAATACCAAGGAGCATATTGAGTTGAGGATTCATTACTACCTTTGAGGCCTCTTCGTTAACGAGATCAGTCATAGCGTTATCAGTTGAACGAGGTCCAGATATTTGAAGGGGCTGCAAAGGGGTTGTGTTAGAAGTGCTCTCTGAAACCGGGCTCGCTGTAGTAAGCACCATTACCTCGTCTGCTTTGGTAGTACTATCAAGAATAGTCTCCGACGGTTTATGGATCTGCTCCTCGTGTTCAGACAATAAAGTAGATGTGGCAGCTACTTTGAGAATCGACGAAATTGTGCCGTTTTCTTCATTCCTATTGCTTTTTGAAGCCTCTGAATCCGAGTACACTGTTACTACAACGGTGCTTGTCGATCCAGAATCAATAACACTAATGGTAGTAGGAGCGTCCACAAACTCAGTGATTGAGGAGGGACCTGTGATAACAGACACCTCTGTAGTCTCGATCCCAGTTGGTTGGCTTTGGGTCTCATAGGTTCCAGTTACGAATTGAGTGATTGTCTTTGTTTCAGGAATAGAAACCGTTACAACCGATTTCGTAGTTACGGTATACGTCAATGTTTCGGTTAATGTCTGTGTGATGGTGGCAATTTCTTGTCTTCTTCGTCCTTGTTGGTCGAAATATGGTATTCTGGAATGATAGTTATTCAAATCGCTGTCATAGCTGTCACTATTGCCACTATTTCTGTATCTTGGTGGGGATCTACGAGGATAACCAAGTCGTCCTCTGCTGTTATATTGCGGCATCATGGGACCTTGACCAACTAAGGATCTATTTCCTCGAAGAGGACCCACAAATGTACCAGTGCTCCATTGTGGACTATTAGCTCGAATGCCAGCACTCATTCGTGCACTATGACTTTGACCTTGATTTTGACCTTGACCTTGAGCTCGATATCTGTCGTGTCCAACGCGGAGAAGTGAGTCTACCTGATAAGGAAAAGTCCTCTGTAGCCATTTCAAGAAATGACCATTTTCAGGACGAAAGTCTTGGGCATTCTGCTGCTGATAAGAAGCATACTCTGGCGTATTGGCAACTACCTCCACTTCCAGCGACTGGTCTGGGTCTTCCACTAAGTAACTGCCATTTTCAATGTCTCTATAAAATTGTCGCATTTTATCCTCGTCTAATTCATCGGCAATCATATGGTCATAGTCTGAATGTAAAAAATCATTGATACCCCTACTATCTTCGGCTTCTTCTTCTTTTTTGGTGGCAGCAGCTCGTACAAACTCGGAAGCATCTTCGTTAATAGCATCGACCTCCGTTTCGGGGTTGTCATCTAACTCTGATTCTGACTCCACTTCTGCTTCTGCTTCTGCTTCTGCATCCTCATCCACAACTGGATGTTGTAGGTCGACCATGAAATTATCGCTTGGAATTATCTCTTTTTGTTTTTCAGTAAGACCACCGTTCGTATTTCTGTTATCATTTTCTGGCTCATCCTCTTCATCTACTGCTTCTGTATCAAGATCATTCATCCTTTGGAGACTATTATTGTCATTTTCTTCATCTTGAACCTTGGGGATATCTCCATTTGTTACCTTTGTGGGAGGAACAACTGCATTCTCTGTAAAAAAGTTATCATCCAACACGTCTGCATCCACTTGACCTGGAATGTTTTCGTCATCTTCCTCCTCAATATCAACAACCATGCCTGATGAACAGTATTCATTAGTGGCGTCTTCTAGAACTCTAATATTGTCCTAGTAATACTGTTAAGTTGTGTTTTTTTTTTTTTGGTATCTTATGGCCGCGTAACTTACTTCACTTTCATTACCTTGGAAACAGTCGACATTAATTTTCTGCAAGAGAATACATGTGCAGTCAAGTGAATCCATACAGTCATCGTCAGTTGAGGAACTGATATCGTCCACACACTGTATTGTCGAATACTAGAATGGTGTTAGTGTTGGCTTGACTGCTTAAAAAGCAAAACCTGGTCTCGAACATGCCTCTAGATCATCTGGGAGAACGTCAAGGATAACAGTCCAAGGCTTGACAAGAGCGTTCACCTGAGTCAGTCGCAGAATGACTAGACCAAATCCAATTCCAATCTCCAAAAGCTTGAATAGTCGAGGCATGGAAAATAAAATTAATAACCTTCTGCTGCTGAGAGCTCAATTGGCGAACAGGTGGAATGGTGGAAAGTATGCTATCAAGAAATATATTTATTCAACTGTTGGCTGATATCTGTAGCTATAGATTATGTCATTAGTTATGTGTGATATGTGGTATGTGTGACATGAGTGATTTGGATAGTCTTGTTCTTTTTTTGGCATACTGTGGCCATTGATTTTTTTGGTTGATTCCCCATAACAATAAATTTTCTGTCAATAGTGTTGTTGGCATGTAATAACTTTGTATGCTTGGTGGTCTGGAGAGCGGTCTTTATCGACTTGCTTTTATCTTTAAGGTTAGCTTCAAGAGCCCATGATGTTTATTGTTTGGTATACAATCAAGTGGTGGTAACATTCGCATTTAGGCTAAGAGAACTCGAGCAGCCAACTGTTAAAGTAAATACAAGCGGGCAGGCCCAGAAGTAGGGGCAACAAGCACACATTTCACCAGATCAGGGCACATGCTATAGAGTAAACAGATGGGGTAATGAGTTAAATTTTTTCTTTTTTTTTGACTCAGGAGTCTTAATTATATCTATATCTATATATCTGCTTTCACATTTTTACTTGTATTCTGTAAGAATGATTTTGAAATATTATATACGTACAGTTATTGTTATAGAAAAAGTTATCTTGAAGCAGGGGAGACTGCCCGTTTCTTACCATAATAGTTCTTAGACTACTCCTCTTTGGTCCAATCATCGGGGACTCATTCCGACAAGTTGGCCAGGCACTAAAAACACAAGGCATCAGTGCCAGCAGAAAACCGCTTTTGAAGATCAAGGACACTACGAAGGAGGGCCTATTAATGGTAGTCTGTTTAGTTGCCCTGGTTGCACAGAAAAGTCGTCCTGGTCATTCTCGTTGTCAGCCGTGGCTGTCCATTGTAATTGAGTACCGGCGGTAAGGATCGACGGTTCTGCACTCTGCGAATCTGTATTTATGCACGCCTGCTGCAATCATTAATTAAATATTTTACAGAGAAACCTTCTTCTCGTCACATCGGCACCGCCCCACCTCCCTGCAATTTCATAGCGCTTGACGATGAGGGGGCAGGCGTCTACTCAAGGATCGTAACTACTGTTGCTGGTTAATTTCAAGTTGTGAGATCATTGATAAATTGTTGTTGGGTTTGGCGTCATTTATTCATTAAGCAGGCAGCCTCGTGAGCTATAGATAGATACATGTATATATAACTCTGGTGGAAGTAACCACGTTCAGATTGACTACCACTAAAGAAAATACCCTGTTTTCAGGTATGTATACCGGATAATATATATATATATATATAAGTCTCATTCAATTCATTCATTATAGTTGGGTTTGTGTCCATGGTTGCATATTGCCGCCTCATTTAAAACGGACTCAGAGAGATCGGCGCTGTACGCACCTTGAAGTCTCGGCAGGCTACTGAACAAGAGCGCCTTCAGTATTTTCAGACTTTCTACTAGAGATAGAGATTGTTGCTTCTGGTTTCGACTTTATACAAGTCCTCTGAAGGTTGTTACTTACCACTCTTTAGAGACGTCGATAGTTGACGTGCAACTGGGCATCATGGCGGATCCACAAGTACCATCTGGTGAGTGAATAACCCATCATAATGGATGATGATAATAATCATGACGAAGCAACTCGGGTGGGGTGATTGAGGAATATACTTCACTCAAGGAGTTGTCTATCAACATTGGTTTGTTCGATCTACTCACTGTTTGAATACTAACTTTTTCCTTTTCAAGTCAATTCTACCGACACTTCATCACTCATCCCATCGACATCTGCCATCTCATCAGTCATCAGTAGCGGCTCGGCAGCTCCTAACACATCACCTCTTACGACAATTACTAGTAGTTCTCTCACAAAGGATCTGTCATCTATAGGTACAACTACTACATCAAGAAAAAAAACTAAGAGTAGCGCTATCTCGTCGGATCCAATCACATCTGGTTCCAAAGGCAAAGGCAGCTCGGCTTCTACTTTGTCTGTCAGCTCATCTGCATTTCTCACATCCTCATCATCACAAATTCCGACATCTTTTATCGTAAGTTCTTCATCATCATCTAGTCTCGTATCATGGATACAGGTACTATCCTCGACGTCAAGCATGTTTGATGGCGAAGAGGCTATCTCTTCGTTTTCTTCTTCGTTTTCCCCTACCCCCCCTTTATATTCCTTTTCTTCTTCTGACACAATACAGACATCATTCTCAGATTCCGACGATTCATCATTTAGTTTGGCATCTGCTTCCTCTGACTTGATCACTAATGGTTTGTCGTCCGCTTCCTCTGCAGATCTATCTTCATCTTCACCATCTAAGTTGTCATCGCCTATTGCATCATCCTCCAGTCCAAGCTCAATAGGAACATCATCTTCTGCGTCTCTATCAGCATCACCTTCTCCATCGCCATCTCCTACCCCTACAACAACTTCCCCGTCGTCAACTTCTATATCGGCTATTGCTGAATCAACAACATCGGCTTCTAAACCAGTGGTCCACGTTACAGAAACAGTATTCATTACAACATCCCATAATCCACAGGGTGTTGCAGTTTATACTTCTACCTATACAAAGTGGATCGCCGGTAATGGTCTTATTTTCACAACTGACCCAGGCCCAATTATAACGGGCACAGCAGATAAGTCCACAGGAACTTTTGATAATGGTTCAAAAGTGGCTGTGGCGGTGGCAATTCCTATTGGTACCGTTGCACTAGTAGGACTGCTCGCTGGCATTTTTCTAATGAGACGCAAGAGAAAGTATCCAGCCAAGGCTCGAATAGAGGATTACCAGTACGACGGTAATACAGGTAAAGGAGACAGTGCCAACGACGAGCATTCAAAGCCCGACTCAAAGAAATCAACATATGTTGACAATGATAATGAGTCCATGTTGGATTACTGCTATCCCGCTCCGGATCAGACGATTGTAGATCCAGTTGTAAACCAAGTTATAACTCACAGTCGCACCCCTAGTTTCGCCCAAAGTGGCCGTAGAGGAAGCGTTGCCGCTAGCCATCATTCTCCCACTTCTCCAGTAGTAGTTGGTATGAACCGTAGCCCATCCCAATGCTTTTAGTCATTTGTTTTTGTTTTTTGTTCGTTTTCCTGTCGGCCTTCTTAGTTGTCAAACAACTATGCCGGCAACTATGTTACCAATTGTCTCACTCCTAGAGCGTAATCTATACTACTACAACTCAACCTATATCATCGTATATTAGGCAGATGTCAATGCATTCTTTTAACTAGTTAATAATTAATTATCAATATCTGTTTTTACAGTGACATTGTGGTGAGCTTGTGGAGGGCTGCCCCCGATTCTGCCTCCGGCAGCTGGGCTCCGCCCAGACCTGGTGTTCCCGCTTCGCGGGAAGCATGACGGTGGACGGTTGGGTAGCGAGCTCACACAGCAGGTCCAATCCCTCAAGCGCAGCTTGAGCTACGGGTCTGGGCAGCGCCCAGAAGACCTTTGGTACGCTCTGAACACAACACAGAGCATCGGTTTTATGAGTTCGGCCAATTAGACGGTTATCACGCGAAGCAGTTGTTAATGCCAAGTAAGGACCACCGATATCGTTCGTTTCGGAATTGGGCGTTTAGTCGTTGGCGCTTCCTACGCCTTACATGGGGGGTCGCAATTCCCGATGCTGCTGCCTTATCATACGAGCACAGATACTGCTTTTGATCAGGGCGTCACCGATGAAAATTTCATCTACCCATCTTATAGAGGACAACTAACCTCGACAATAAGCATAGCTGTACAAATGCCGAGGTTACGGCATATGTAGTCGGGATCTGGCAATTGCCAATGGTTGCTCTCTGTTAAAGTTATATTAAAAGCTTAAGATTGACACCGATGCGATCTGATCACGAATTTCCTAGGTAGGACGTATGAAGTTCATTTATAACAGATGCTCAATCAAATGCATGGAATGACTATAGGTAGTATCTTCGTACGCATGACAAGGAAAAAACGTACTGTTCAAAGTTATCTACATGTTGGTTTGCTTTTGAAAAGAAGAACAAAGGGCAAAAGACAGGGTATTTCATATAAAAAATCAAACTCCGATACTGGGAATCGAACCCAGAACTGCTCGGTGAAAGCGAACCGTGCTAGCCGTTACACTATATCGGAATGCAAGACGAGTCTAAAATTAGCTGGAAGCTTTTATAGGATTATTCTTAGCATGAAAAGAGGGTTAGGGTAGGGTTCGGAACTTAGTTTTACGCCAAGTTTTTGAAACGGGAAGATCTTTTGTAGATTAAAGCATTTTCAGTGACAGAGAAGAGAGGCCTGCTGTCACCGGGAATCGGGTCGGCGTTGCCCCATTCACAGTTGGCCTCTCTTAACAAAAAAAAAAAAAAAAAAAGGCGGTGAGCTAGTTCAATTCCCGGCAGCTTCTCACCCAGTGAGCGGTCATCATAGGTTTTCCCCATATTATCGTGAGAGAACTGGTTTCCCTATGACACTTTCAAAAAGTGGAAATCCGACCCTGCCCAAACATGTTGAATCCAACACGAAT